>JAIPRL010000758.1:0-114568 GCA_025469235.1 Pemphigus obesinymphae | reverse complement strand
CATACTGACCTCTTCTCTCCAATCGTTGCTGGTTTACGGCCGTTGTCATTGTTAACCCCGACACCAACTAGTGTCGGGTTGTCTTTAGTACGGGACTATCCGTCCGTAGACGGATTGCCCCGTTACACAATTATTATAATTCTATGTCATAGTAAATTATTTTAAATTTCATTTTAATTCTTAAAAACTCAAAATTAAAAATTAAAAATGTCAGATTATCAATTATTTTGCTAATAAATGTTACATTAATGACTACATAATCAAGCTTTGCTTATTTTACGGTATAAAATTGTTTTATGAATATCCTCCTTACTCATTAGTGTGAACCTTCAATAATTGTTTAAAAAAATGAACTGAAAGGTATAGCCACCAAATTTAATGTTTATTTAATACTAAACATTACATTTAAATGTTACATATACGTTTTAATAAATGTTTATTGGGATATTATGGCCTATATATGACTGGGTATTGATACTAATCATATTATTAATAAGTACCTATTTAAAAGTATTAATAAAAAATATATTTTGTTGGACTTTGAGTATTCATAATAAAGTACCTAATATATTAAGTTGTGATATAGATATAAAATGGCAATATCATTTTTAACACCATCACGGTAACTCTTCATACAGAATTTGCATTTAGTTAAATAATATATACAATAAATAATTATTATTTATATACTAGATTTAATAATGCATAGTTCATAAATCATTTCTATCTATTTACCAATCTATTTTTGTCTAATATTACCAATTATATTTTTAATTTTAAATACAATGATAATTTGAATGTACAAAATTGAAAATTTGCCTATAAAAGATAAAAAAATTCAAGTTATTAACTTTCGAATTAACTGAATTCAGTTAAATGAAATGTAGTTCGATAACTTTGCGCATTCTTGATTTTAACAATGTTGGACTAGTTAAAAAAAATGTATACCTAGTTAATAGTTAATTATTTGTTTTCATGACGCATTTATGTTTAAAAAAAAAATAAACTTATTAAGTTAAGTTAAGTTTTTTTATTGTACAAGTCAAAACTATACTTAAGATAAATAACAAATTAGATATTTATTTATTTATTTTTTTGTGATAAAATATTAGTAAAATAAAGTTTTATAATTTATATATATATTTCTATGTAACACATAAATTATTGTATCGAAATTTCATTGAATAAATATATTAGGCCAGGTCAAGTTTACTGCATAGCACATACAAATAATATGCTGTATACTAATAATACATTTTTCGGACAGAGTACCTATTAGTGTAAGAGGGTAATACGGCACTTGACTGACTATGAAAGGAGACTACCATACCTTTCGGCCATTTCGAATACGTATGTGTTTGACATTACGATCTTAATAATACAGATCTGCGCCTTTATTATTCCGTTGTGCGTTGTTGGTAGATTGATTGTCTATGTTGCTTACATCGTGAATTGTTTCATATATATATTTACCTATATACCTCACATATTTTCTATAATATTTCTATGTATTTCTATTAAATTTCAAAGTGTCGCGCTGCTGAACGTTGTAATTAAGGTTCTGTATTCATATACTTGCAAGACTCTTAGCCTAAGCAACATGCGTAATTACAGTGTTTTAGGTTGTCGGGACTTGGATCATTCAGATTAACTTATGATTCACGTTATTTATGCTTAAATATTTCCAAGCCAAAGTGACATGCGTAATCGCAGTGTTTGTGGCTATCGATTGGATGTGATTTGGATTATGTGAACTCTCTGCGACAACTTTCTGAAGTTTATATAAGCCATTTTGTAGACTCAGATATTGTTATATCAAATATTTAATACAACATAGGTATTGAAATTAGTGACAATTTATAGAACTCACGATGCTACTATGACCATTTCCAATCTATTATGTTTTACTCTACATTCGTACGTTGAGAACGTCGAGAATTTCAAGGAGTGGACCAGGTACGTGAAAGTATATAATAATAAGACTTCTTATAAAATAAAATAATAACCCAATAGGTATACTATAAAATCGAATATAATACGTAAAAAACATGGGATCTTGGCTATTTAAATAAATTTAAATAAAATATTAAATTTTGGGTCTTTGTATATACAGTTAGTAGTGTGTGGTGCGTACAATTGTTTATATTTACCTCTCCACGTCCAGATTACAATAATAATATTTTATTTGTAGAAATTTTATTACATTTATATATATTTCTAGACACCTTAATGATCTAATTTTAATTTTGAATCAAACAATATTTGTTCATATATATCAATTACGTAAAGTCATAATTATTACAATTAAAACATTCCTATACATTTCACATTTGTATTATACCTATAATCTTACTTACCTCCCCATTTATTGTTGTGAATAAGATCGTTCTCATACATAATATAATATATTATCAAATACACATATAATAGTACTTAACCATCTCAACAATTAACGTCACGCCTTTATACTCATATTATTATTTTATATTCTTCCTATTTATTTTAAAGTACCTATTATACAATCTATTTATTTTAAAGTACTACAAATGACAATCGACTTGTTTTTGTTCACTATTTTCACAACGCTCTTCGCAAAAAACGAGTAATTACACATTATACGTAATATTAATTTTAAAATTTGCAGTCTCCACCACAGTATCGTAATAGTACAGTTTACATTGACCATTTTCGTCGATCATAAGATTAAAACACGTCAGATAATAATATTCACATATACAATTCGTTTGCTGCAATTTCTATTAAAAATAATATAATAAATACTAATATATTCATAAAACATATCAAATAATATTCTACGATATTCCAGATACAATTATTTCTTAATACTAAAATTTATAAGTGGAACTATCATTTTCTAAACACATCCATTCTATATAGTATACTTATACATTATATTTAATTTCGAATTTAATATTCATTCTAAATAAAAAAATCATAGTCATATCATTAAGAATACCCAGTGAACGATTTATACGTATACAAATATACATTTTATAGAGAAATTTATTTCAGAAAAACAGACTAACAAATTTCATTAATTTCATAAAAATATATCTAAATATTATCATAAAAATTTCAGACATAATAACAAAATATATTATTTAAACAATCATTTCGGACACATTTTGAATTTTTCTATACAAATTCCGGGTAATCAACATGATAATATAAATTTCAAAATTTACTTCTAGATTTAATTTAATTATTAAATGTAATTTCAAAAATCAAGAAATATTACATATTCAATTCATAGTATTTCTAAAAGGCAGATATTGAAAGCAATCTTATCAAATTCAACAATACTGAAATAGTAAAAATTATATTATTGTTCAATAAAAGCCTAAATATCTTAATGCTCAGGGGAAATATGAAACTCGAAATATTTTCCCTAGAAATACACAAAGTATTTGTTAGAAAAATTGTAAAATTAGCATTTATACAAACAATATAATTAATAAAAATATTTTAAAACATTTTAGGAAAGTAAATTTTAAATATACAATTAAGGACAAATTATTTTCCATAACAATCAAAAATTTAACTTTATAACTCATAAGTTTATTATCAAATACCTGCATTTCATTTCCCATACGATTACATTGAAATAATTAATATATAAAAAGCAAAAAACGCTTTTCGTAAAGAAGCAAATGCAAATATTTTTTTGAAATTATAAACACATAAAGTATTTTTCTTTTATATGATTAAAAATTAATCTAATCTAATTAGAACATATGTACAATTTTCTTAAAATAAAAACTTAGACAAATTTATTGTTCTATTTGATCAATATAAAATGAAAAAATCATTTCTCTAAGGGGACCTCTGTTAATTTTTTTCTCTTAAAAATACTTAGAAAATTGTTCACATAATGAACATTAAATATGTCATTTTCCAATAAATAAATTTTCTAATAAATTTCGAATATTTAAATAAAGAATTCATAATAAAAATTAAATTAAAATGTATGACAAAATACCATTCTATAAACCAATCAAATTTTTCGATACTGTTCATGAAAATGTACATTCATTTATTCGCATATATAATAAAGCAAGCACTATTAATGGATGGTCCACTGAACAAACAATAACTTTCTTATAAATTTATCTTAATGACATTGCATTAATATTTCTAGACAATTTCAAATGAACTAATTTAAATTATACTTGGGAATATATAGAAATAGAAGACGCTTTTTGTTAAAACTCAAATATCTAAAACGAAAATATATACTTAAAATAATTTCAGAAAAAAAGAAATAAATTACTCGACGAGTCTATAGCTTCATATATAAACGATATGGAAAATGTATGCAATCAAATAGACTCGATTATGTCACAAACAGAACTCACGTATATTATAGTTAAATATTTAAAACCAGAAATAGCTAAGTTTATATTATTTCTAAATAATAGCTTAAAAGAATATCAACAATTATGAATACATTGAATAAATGATAAATTTTACAATACCACAATTTCCTAACGAATTAAAATTTTAAATAACTAGAGAGTATATTAACATAATAATTGAAAATAAACACAAAATCAATTTCTACTATTGTCATAAAAAATTGCAAATTTACAATTTATATAAAAAAAATTGAATTTGAATCAAAATTATAATAAAAATTGGTATGTTTATGATATAAATAACTATAAATACAATAATTTTCAGAATTAAGCTCAAACTAAAATCCTCGATTTTAACAATTACCAAATCAAATTAATTTCAATATATACAATAAAAAACCAATATATCACAATTAAAACAATAAAATGCAATGTGAACATTGTCATAAATATAATCATCACAGTCAAAAATGTAAATGGAACTGAATATATGATTTTGCAATAAATGATACCACACTTCTGAAATTCGCTATTCAAATAATCAATTTACAAATTAAAAATATGTAAACAAAACCTATTTACATAAATAATGCACAAACTGGAAATTTGCATTATTCTTCAACTCCAGTAATTAAAATGAATTCTAATATTTGTCCAAATAAAATAAAAAAGTACTATACTTTTGGAAATCAAAACGATTTTCAATAAATTTCGAAAATAACAAGAAAAACATTGATGCTTTCGAAAATCAAGTAGTAGATTCAACAAATATAATTGAACACAATATATCAACATATTGAAATTTTTACCTAAATATTCAATAAATGTACAATATATTTCAGTTGATTTAAAACATAATACACAACTATTCAATAAAATCACCAAAAAATTTTGAAATATGACATTCATTCTTGAAAATTTAGAATTAATACCAGGTAAAATAACTACAATCAATACAGAACATAAAATGGCACATTATTTTATTATTAAAGACAAATATGGTTCACCTATTTCATACTTAGATCTCTATATAACCTAAAAAGTGCTTCCACAAAAGATGGATACAAATGTATAGCGACATCTAAAACTAACATAACCAATGAACAATTAGAATGAGAATCAATTAAATATGATATTAGGAATATTTGATAAAAGTAAAATAAATAAACTTCTAAGTGATTTCGAGAATGAACATGAAAATAAAAATATAAACATAACTCAAAATATAAAAATTTACATAATTATATAAAATAATTATTATAAACTATAAATACAATTAATATAATAAAAAAAGAACAAATACACGAAGCTATAAATAAATACATATACATGAATACATACACAAATAAATTCTATATGTAATGTTTCTAGTAATGTAATAGATTTAAATAAAGTATATTCATGTAATAATATTGTTCCGAATAAAGCAATCAATTCAAATGAAACATATTCATATAATTTACTAAACCTATTTGAACCAAATTTTGGTGTTATATACACATATCCAATACTATATATTTAAATTTTAAAATATTTGTACGGGGACGATAATTTAAAAAAACATATCTGTACAATATAAATTTTAAATATTATAAAAGTACTAATTTAAATATAATTACATAATTGTACTTATACATAGATATTTAATTTAATACCAATATAGTATCAACAATTGTAGTAAGCGATTTTAATGAGGAAAATGTCTAAAGGTACATGTGATATATATGTACCCATGTATGTATATATATTATATTTTATTGTTTTTTGTGTTCGATATTTAAGTGATATAATATGTATGTATGAAAATAAACGTGTGAAATACGTAGGTAGGCACTTAAGAAGCCACTTGAGTAGCCAGTCGCCGGTCGTATAAATGTAGTAATGATTGTTCCTTGGATGATTGATATGGAATTTAGCTACCTGCTGACCTACTCACATTTTTAATTACGATGATATATTGTTAATAAAAATACATATATAGTCACTTACCATTGTACAGCTTGCGGAAGACTCTTTTCGTATGCTGCTGAAATTCTTTATGTACGCGAAGTCGTGTTTTCGAAGCTCTTTATTAAATCCAAGACTTAAATGATGTAGATGAATTAGGCGCGAAATAAATAATGAACACTGATTTAGATTTAATAAAAGAAAACAATCTAACTAGTCAGTATGGTTATAGGCACGACTATGGAATTTTTATAGATTATTTATTTAGGATTCAGAAATTCTTTCTTCTTTTACTGTAAGCAATTTTAATGATATAGATTTAAAAGAACGAGTGGTTTATTTACAGTTATTATTATTGTTTACGGATATAGACTCCTATCCCTATATTCTACAATAGCACGTAACCGGATCACTATACGGTTCACCTATGCTCTACACTAATGTAAAGATTAACCTACTGACGTTCTAAGGTAAAGTGCAATCTAATTTTCAACCTGTTCACTATAATAGCATACAATCGGATCACCAATTGGTTTACCTATGCATTACACTAATGTATGAACCAATACGAAAAGCTTTTATCTGTTTATAAATAATGTAAGGAAATTATATTTTGTTTAGTAATATATTGGATACACACGCCGTTTATATATTACGATTATATTTTCTACCTAAACTATGCATTTAATATAATATATAATATTATTATAAATAAACGCACTATTTAAATATTGCCTAATTGTTTCTCTAGTCGTAACCTTCAGTATTTTTGTGTATATTTATTGAAACATAAAGTACAATATATATATATATATATTATTGATATATTATAAATTCTACCAGCATTGATTTTGCACAATACCCTCGCATTATGTTTATCACCATATTATAACAGATTATATAAAACAGTATACGTACTATTACATAAAGATGTCTTGAATTTTGTATAATTTAACAATTAAGAATTATGTATTATTATATTGTATCAGAGAAAAAAAAATATAGAAAGATAAAATTATTTTAAATATAATTTTAAATATTATAATGTAATGTAAAATGTTAGTGTACATTAGGTACATTGTATTTATTATCAGAATATCAATATTTGTCTTTTCGTATAATTTTATAAAGCTACAATTTAAATGATACAATTTTGAAGGATTTTAGTCATATTTTATTGAGGTATTGTTTTTGTATAAGTCAGAAAAGAAAATTTTGTTTCGCATATTAAATATAGTGTTAGAAATTATTAGTGATATAATGTATGTATATGTAATTTAATATGGGTTTTTTATTGATATAAAATAGGTACAATATTTTTGATCATCACGAGAATGTGTGGAGTTTTTTTTTAAATAATGAATATAGTGGTTGAATGTATATTTATGCTTAGGTATGTATGTGGTTAGATATGTATGTTTTATTTTAAAATTATTATAATTTTTTTTTTTTTATTGGTAAGAGTAGTTTTTTTTTCTTTTTTATTACCTTCTCTAGTTTATTTTGTTCGAAGTGGATGGTATTTGTTCTTAATTCAGTGAACTGTTTTTCGTAACGCATATCCTTGCATTTGAAAGTCATTTATTTGCCGAAGAGCATGTATTTTATGTCTCCAGAATCCGCGGTCCACAGTCGTAGGTGTTTTTTTTTGTCTTACAGTTGCTCCTGGATTATCTTCTATTTACATGTTTCATTATACATTTTATAATTGTATTGTCATCTCTTTATAAATTTAGCAATCGTATTAGTGATGTTTTTGAAAAGTGGTAATATGTACATTGTGTTGATTTGATCCAAGATTTAACACTATGAATCAACATTTTTTTATTATTGAATCCATGAATGTTGTTTGCCAGGAGATTTGACCGAGTCGTTAACACTGACAAGTAATATTTAATGATTTCACTGGAGTACCACGATTATTGTGGAGCTGCATTCATTCCAGTTTTTTAGTTGTGGACCACGGTTTGTAAAACATAAGACTGAATCTTTTTTGTGTTTGATTGTCTCCGACATAGAGATTTTTATGTTTGTGTGTAGTGTGTGAGGAGAGTGCTAATTTTTTGAATTTGAAGTGGTTAGGATTTTGGATATGGGATTTGTGAGTTTCTACAATCTAGTTATATATTTAAGGATGAAGTGAAATAATATTATATGCATATAGTTTTATTTAGTAATTGATTTTTAAGTACCAATGTGTTTTTATTTTAATTACAAGATATATCATATAGTTAGAAATTCTATTTTCGACCATTTTAGGTAAGTATATGATATATCTTCTTTTAGACATACATTATTATAATAGTAATTATTTGTATTACTTATATTTGTTAGTGATATATAATAATATAATTTAAATTTTAAATACATTTTTTTTTTTTTTTTTTGGTGTATATTTTTATATTTCATTGTATAATGTATATATATTAGGGTGCCAATCAATTATAGTTATTGGAAAATAACAATGTGATTTATGTGAATGACACCTCGTATTATTTTTTCTTATTGTATGAAGATAAATATAAGATTATATATTATTTGTGTTAACTTTTTAAACATTTTTATCATTTTATTTTTGTCATCGTTCCCATTTCAAGTGACGACTACAAGTATTTTGTTGTTTTAATATAGAAAGTTTCTGATGTTTGCAGGTGTTAAATACTAATTTGTTTTTCCATACTCAATTTGTTCCATTAATATGGGTTTCAATTTGTCTCTTTTGTTTATTGAATATTCTCTGGATGTTTCTTTTGTGATTTCTTGTTTTTTGGTTAGATTTTATATATAATTTGAGTATTTTTGTAGTATGAGTTGATCTTCATTTATTTTTATATTTTGGATTGTGGATGTTATTGTGACATAGCGTCTGAGAATAGCATACTGTTTGTTAGACGTATTTAGTAAATTCAAAATGCAATATTATTACATTTATTATGCTTCTTGTTAACGTTAGTATTTGTAAAACAAAAATATTAGTTTATGACTAAACTACCCTTTTCACTGTCTACCCATTCCATATTTTGTTTTAGTGTGTTAATATTATTTTTATATCAATATATTTATTTTGTTTTTAAATAATCGAGTTCAATTATATTTATTTGTTAAATAGAATTTTGTTTGATAATATTCAATATGTCTAATTGGATACTATAATTTTAATTATAATTATATGATGTGTTAATAGAGGAATATGCTGGGATGATATTACGATTTGAATTAAATGTTCTGGTATTATAATTGCGTTGTCCTAATTTTGTTTCGGTAAAAATAATTTTCTGTGTAATATATTATAGTTTGTATTAGTAGATATTTGAATTACAAGTTGGAATTTAAAATGCTATTATATTATATTTTTTAAATGATTTTTTGTATTTGGTTTACGTTAGATGTTTAAATATAAATTTATAATAATCAATATGTGATATGTAATAAGAAAAATTATATTTCATTGATTTGATACTAAATTTATTTTCATGTATGTATCCACGTTTTTATTTAGTAATTGTTTATCTTTATTTATCCATGCATAATGTTTGCATTTCAATAGGTCTATTTCATAAGAAATTTTCTCTGTGGAAAGACGGTTTACTAAAATGTTTTCTTTATTTACTTTTATTACATACTAAAGTGGAAATTAGCCTACTTAAGTTCTAAGCATCCACTACAATAGCATGCGCCCGGATCACCTTGCGGCTCACTTATGGACTACACGAATGTATAAACCGGTACTAAAACAGTGTGAAATCTATCTACTTGTTCACCATAATAGCATGCGATCGGATCACCAATCGGTTCACCTATGAACTACATTACTGTATTAACCGATACGAGAAGCCTTTATTTGTTTATAAATAATATAAAGAAATTATATTTTGTTATGTGTGAAAAAGTTAATATAAAATGGTATTGAATTTTAAGGAAATTTATTTATATACCCAACTACTAATATTTTTTTATTGAAAAATAATATATGTATGTCTATTATTTATGTATCTAACATATTTTTATGTATATTATGTATGTATGTTATTATGCCAATTAATTATGTACTTACAAATCTAAAACTAAATATCAATACATCAAATAACACATAATTTGTGAAAACATATATGTACTTAACAATATTTATATTTTCATATTATATACATTCTATCAATACTATATGAAATCCAATCCAATAAAATCCTAACACACGCATAGGACTTCCCCGAAAAAAAACAAATTAAATCAAACTCAAAAAAAAAATCAATAAAAAGCAAAATTATCACTCAAAGAAACATAAAAAAATACTATTCCAAATCATCTATATTTACCATACACAAATAAAATATTTCAAAGCATATAACCGGGCAAAGTACTAAGGTACACGAAACTACACAATGATGACAATGCGATTTTCCAAATCAGTATATTAAATTAAAATAAATATACAAAATATATCAAATGCATAAATATTCATAGTATACTTATCAGATAATATTATTAACATGTAAAATGCACACATTTTTTGAAGAAAAATACTAGTCTGTGTTTAGAAAAATGACATACAACATTCTGATTTTTTTTCACGTGACATTTTAAAAATTTCAAAAATATGAATAACCAAAAGTCTTATGATGGAGTCTGATCATGGTATGATCATTCATCGGAACTAAACATTAATCAATACTCAAAAATAATCAATAGTCAAGAACCAGATTGCTATGTTTTATCGTAGGTACTTTATCATAATTGAAAAATTCCTGAAAGGGTGGAACGATGGATAAAACCCATACACCTAAAAAAACGGCTCCTCCTATTCCATATTTCTAAAAAAAAGCATTGGATGTTAGCAACAGAAAACCTTCAATCTCCTGTAATTACCTATTAAGACAGCTATGAAGTATTCGACCAAACAATCACAAATAACTTAAAACATTTGTTAGAGAACTGGCAAACTGCAAACGGAACAACATCGAGTAAATGGGAAATTAAAACGGGAGCCACATCAATCAAAGAAAATGATTATGACTGTCTGTGGACCATGGATGTTAGAAACTACAAAAAAGAACCACTCACAATATTACCATGTAATTTTCACAACACCAAATGCAACTCTTTAGAAAAAGTCACAATGAAGACATAGAAAATGGCAATATAAAAAACAACAAAAAAATAGAATAAAGTAGGAAAATAAAAAAAATCTAAAACTATTAACCTAAAATTCAATAAAATAAAAACAGAAGAAGAAATAAGAAAAGAGAAAAAGTATAAACATCAGACAGAGGTACGTAAGAAATAATTGGAAAATAATTAAACACATCATACATCCACACATACACATACAAACACTCATCAATCTTCATGTTCCATATAAATGTGTATCAATATCATCCTTTGTATACCAATATTATTATTTCTAGCATTATTATATATTATTTACATAATGATTATTATATGTCATAACTACCCTAATTTTTACCTATTAACGAGTTAATAAAATATATATTTTGCATCTGTATGTATGTATATATATATATATATTTATAAGTACAATCAATTATACGATTTTTTTTGTATAAATGATAATATGTATTATATGTATCGTGATATATTTATACAATGTAGAAAATCGTTCATTTTGGTGTGTATAATATAATATTTTATTAAGGTATGATTAGTATATGTATATTTACTGTGATTAATATAAGATAGGTAATAGTATAAATATAAATATAAGGAGTATGCGTTTTTTATTATTATGCATGTAAAAATGATAGTAAATAATTATTTAAGTAAATACTGCTTATAGTACATAATAATAGTTATAATAAATACGATACTATTTATGAATATATAATAAAGTTGATAAGTAAAGATAAACTATTAATAATAATGTATTTTAAAATTGCATTATATAATGATAGTTAATATAAATATGTGGCCACGTGAGTACTTATTTTGATTATATTGTACTTAATGAGAATATATTAGTACAATATGAATATATAGATAATAATATTTTATAGGACCATGATAATTGATACATATTATTGTTATAAATAAAATAAATTTACGTGTATAATAGTTTTTTTTGTGAATATATGAATATATATATATATATAATACAGTGGTAGTACTTATTATTAAATAAATGTCTCGGGACGTAAAAGGTGTAATATATATATATATATAAATTGTTGTATCCATATTGTATGATAAAATGATTGTATAGCAATTTCACTGAATGAATATATTAGGCAAGGTCAACTTTTACTGCAACGTACATAATTATATATTAATATATAAATATTAATAATTTCATATTATACGCTACGTATACAAATACCTGTTTAATCAGCTGATTACTAACAGCTCAAAGAATCTCCCCTTTATACCACCATACTGACCAACATGATAGGAGTAGATTACCGTCGCTCGTGTCTAGGTTATAAACGGGAATGCGGAAGACGGTGTATTTCCTTTTCGTCAGTCATAATATGCACACTCACAACACCTAATATTCTATTGCTAACAACATTTTGTGCACAGATTATTATTAGTATAAGAGGGTTATATGGCACTTGACTGAACATGAAAGGAGACTACCATACCTTTTGGATCTTACGGATACGTGTGTGTTTGACATTACAATCTTAAGAATACAGATCTGCGCCTTCATATCCTATTATTCCACTAAGCGTTGTTGGTAGATTGATTGTCTATGTTGCTTACATCATGAATTGTTTCATATATATATTTACCTATATACCTCACATAATTTCTGTAATATTTATATGTATTTATATCAAACTTCAAAGTGTCACGCTGAACGTTATAATTCAGGTTCTGTATTCATACTTGCATAATTCTAACCTTAGTTTATATAAGTATTCAGTGTTCATTTCGGTAGACTGGGATAATGTTATACAAAATATTTAAAACAATATAGAAAAACAATATTTTCATTCAAGATAATGAAAATTTATTGAACTCACGATCCTACTATGACTATTTCCAATCTAAAATACGTATTACACATCTCGCACGGGCTATTCAAATAACACATAGGTTAATTCCGCGTCATTGTGCATACAGCAGCGTGTGGTGCATACAATAGTTTAAATCTTTCTATGTCCAGATTACAATAATATTTTATTTGTAATAATTATATTAAATTTATATATATTTCCAGACACCTTATTTATCTAATTTGCATTTTGAATCAAACGACACTTGTTCACATATATCAATTACGCAAAGCGATAATTATTATAATTAAAAAATCCATATACATTTGTGTTACACATATCATCTTTTTTACCTCTACATTTGTTGTTCTCAAAAAAATCTTTTTCATACTTATATAATATATATATTTAAATATTTTCAATATATGTCACATATACATATAATAGTACATAACCATTTTAATCAACATCATATACATTTAACTCTTTCAATCTAAAGTACTATATATATATATAGAATATATATATATATATGAATATTTATATTCTGTCTCTGGTCGATTTTGGTCGAGCAGTCGAAATGTGTATTCGAGGTATCTCGGGGTATATCAAGGTCCCCTGTTTGATTCTAAATCAAAATGCAAATGCCAGGTAACCAATGAGAATTTTCTTGAAGGTTATGTCTGGATTATAATGCAATTACCAAACTCATTTAATAGTTTGATAGCTATGATTACCATAACTATTAATAACCATCTTCAACTTCCCTAAGATATGAAAGTGCATACCTGAGCATGTTAGAGTTTGCGGGAAATAGGAGGGTGTAAAACGTTAATTTTTTAAAAATGATTTGTGAATGATTTACAAGTGTCGGTTGGACATTTTTACTTGGCGCACATAAATATAAGTAGGTATTTAAACGGTAATTTAAAAATCTATATATATAATTTTTAAAATTTGAATTTTTTTGGCTTGTCCAACTTTGATAGTAATTCGTACCATTTTACCGATCAATAAAAAATTTTATATTCGTGTTCGCCGTTTTCCAGGACAGGTTTTATTAAAAATTTGAAAATAATCTGTGACTGTGGAAGATAGTGATGAGTAATATACATTGTCGCATAATGTAATGAATGAAATTTATTATTTTATCTATTTCTCAATTTATCGAATGGATACCAATTAATTGTAGTAATAATAAATTAAAATATATGAGTATACAGGTTGTCCCACGAAGATCTGATGAATGCAATCACTTTTGTTCTGTTCAAAATTTTCAAATTTTGTTTTTTTTTTTTTTGTTAATAATTACTAGAACTCTGCACTATAATTCTTATATATTAGATTTTATTTTATTTTTTTACAACTTAAAAGAAAGAATTCCAGATATCCGTTGTATAAATTAATTTTTCAAAAAAAAATTTGACGTTTAAAACTATCAATTAGGTTACGTCGTTAATTTTAAAAAAATGTTTAAAGTTTGTTAAAATTCAAATTTATTTCTTGCTAATCAATGTTACAGTGATGTTGATTTTGAATTTTTTTTTTCAAATAAATAATTTGTTATCACCAATAATATTATAATCGCATAATAGAGTAAGGTTACCGTTATTCTATGGACCATGCACACATGTAATGTAGGTACGTGATTACGAGTGTACTAGTTAATTTTTTTCGTACTCGTTATACCTAGTAATCATTTTTCAATAGTTTGTAAAATAATGTTCAATACTTATTGTTCATAATATTTATGTCAATTTAATATATAAAATATGTACATTGTTCAAAAATGACATCCATACGTATTAGATTTCAATATTGCTGTTATTATGACAGTTATTCACCTTGCAAGTAAATTATAATACTCTAGTAACCCTACAAAACAATATAACTATTAATTTGTGAGAACGCGTGAATTCTTTTTAAATGCATTGTATTCCAAGAAATTTTAATGAAAACTGTTTATACCTATGTCTTTTATTGCGTGAAGCAAAATTGGTCTGAACTTGAAGTGATCTTTTTCAACTAAATTTTACGATATTGATAAAAAATACTGACTAATTGATTAAGTGCTACAATAAAATTAATTTAATTTAATTAGCTAATTTTTTTTAATACCATGAGTGATAACAAACATTGTGCATTATTGATCGATTTAATTAATAATTAATTCATTACTTACATTTTGGAGCTAAAATTTTTTTTGACGATCAGTAGTATAATCAGTATATAAAGTAGTATTATCAGTGCATAATGTTTATTATCACTTGTGATAATAAAAAAAATTAGCTAATTAAAACAAAATATTAAAAATTAGCTAATTAAACAATTATTGTTTGAAATACTGACTGACATTTTGTGACATAATCAAGTAGAAAGTCTTGTCATAAATATAAGTATAATTGAATAGAAATTTTATATTATTTAAATTTTCATAATAATAACTTAAATATTAAATTATATGATACAATATATAAATATATTGTACTTTTCATAAATACTTATTAATAATCAATATTTCTTAATCAATTTCGTCTTGTAGGCAAGTAGCTTTCCGAATATACTTCCTAGTTGAAAAAAATATACTTCATTGAGAATCACACAATATCTTGACTAATTAATATTAATATCCAAATTACATATTACGGTCTACAACTTTTCTACATGGTCAACTATTACATGGTAATAGCTTGGCAAATAATACATTTATGTACTAATAGATAAATCATGTATTATATTAAACTCTATACCTGTCTACTATTATTATTTTTTATCACTTCATTTCCTGCAACTCATTCAGTTACTTTTGAGGTAGATTATAATATACTATGTTTATATGATAGTATAAAACGATTTGAAATTACGCATTTATATCATGTTAATGATTAATAACGTTAAAAAAAATTTAAAAAATTTTAAATAGTTTAAAAGAACAAACAAAATTAACGTTTTAATAAACATTAAAAATGTTTAATGTCAAACCATTTTAAGACCATCATATAATTGCAGTTGTAGACTGTTCATTATTTTTTCTGAAAAATGATTGAATTTTTTTAATTGTCGATAGATTTTAGAATTTACACAAATACTCTACCTATGTAATCCATTAGGTATATTTTAATAATTTTTATCTTAACAGATAAAGTAAAAATAGATATACATGGTATTTTTGAAACTAATGTAATTGTTGTACTATGTAATGTATTTAAAATTCTATATAGTACCAAATAATGCTATGATATTTTAGGTAGGGACCTCTTATATAAATTGGAACTTAAAATTGAATTTGCAAATAATACGGTCAGTATTTTTAATTTAAATAATGATAGTATTGTATAAGAAATTTGTGATAATCTTAATGAAGTGGTATGTATTGATTATGATAAAGACGGAAAGAAATGTAATGATTTTTTAAATATAAATCCTGATTTGGACGTGGAGATTAGAAACAAATTTATCAATATATATAATTTTAAATATCTGTCAAAAGAAAAAGTAGATTCGCATAACAATAATTTAGATTTCGATATGAAAATAATTTCTAAAAAAAACAACTTATTTCAATTCGCCATAGACGTCTGTCGTTTAGTGAACAAGGTAATTTACGTAACATTATCGACGAGTTGTTGTTTGAAGGTATTATAAGACCAAGCAACAGTCCATACAGTAGCCCTATTATATTAGTTAAAAAGAAAACTGAAGGTTTTAATCTATATATATAGACTACAAGAAATTAAATAAAATAACAGTTAAGGATAATTTTTTAATACTCCTAATTAATGACTAATTAGACAAACTGGGAGAAAAAAAATATTTTCTTCATTAGATCTTAAAAACAGTTTTCATCACGTTCGTATGAATTAAAAATCCATTCCGTATACGTATTTTGTCACGCCAATATGACAGTATGAATATTTAAGAATACCGTTATGGTTAACAAATTCACCTAGAGTGTTTTAATATAGAGTCCACCGCGGAGACCTATTAGTACCTATTTTTAGATGATACGATGATTGCTATCCGAACGTATTCTGAACATTTAGAAACATTGCAAGAAGTTTACTGGTTAGCGGCAAAACACAAATTACAATTTTGGTTAGACAAATGATTTTTGGGTTTCCAAGAAGTCGAGTATTTAGGATATTTAGTTAGCGGACAAAGTATATGATATAGTCTAAAACACGTTGACGCCATGCTTACCTATCTCATTCCGAAGATCCAAAAACAAATTAGACAATATTTTTGGGGTTGGCTAGCTATTATTATTATTATTATTATTATTATTTCCAACTTTTCGGTAATAGCTAAATCTTTATACGATCTCGTAAGAAAATATGTAAATTTTGTATTTGGTGAAAGAGAACAAAATGTCTTTAATTTTTTGAGTAAGGCATTAACTGAGTCACCAGTATTAGCCATAGATTAACCCACCATGAAAACGGAATTACATTGCAATGCGAGATCATCTGGTTTTGGCGTGATATTATTTCAAAAACAAAAAGATAGTAGTATATTAAAACCCGTATTTTACTTTAGTCAGCGTATGTCCCCGAGTGAATCAAAATTCCACAGTTTGGAATTAAAATGTCATGTTGTCATTTATGCTATTAAAACCATTACACGTTTATTTAGCTGGTATAACATTTAATGTCATGACCGATTGTGACAGTTTTAGACTCACGTTAAATAAATGAGAAATAATTCCATGAAGTTAGAGATGGGCGTTATTTTTATAAAATTAAGATTTTGAGATATTTCATCATCCAAACAAAAACATCCAACACGTCTTTGAATTTAGTAGATGTCACGCTATCCTTATTTTGGAATCGAATACGTGCTAACAAGTACTCGCTGTTAGACAGAACACAGGTAATGATATTGTTAAAATTCGAAAAGAATTACAAATAAAAGAGGTAAAATATATGTACCTACTTTAAAACGAATTAATCTATAGGAAGGAAAATAAAAATGTTAGGTTTTATGTCCCTAAATCAATGGAAATAAATGTTATTCGTACATGTCATGATGACGTGAGACATGTTGGTATATTGAAAGTTATATAAAATATTTCGCGCGTATATTGGTCCTCGGAATTTAAAATAAAAGTACGTAATTATGTTGATAATTGTTTGAAATGCATTGAATTTATGGTTCTTAGTGGGAAAAAATAAGGTTTCTTTTAAGTATTCCGAATGGGGATAAACCATTCTCGACACTACACATTGATAATTTAGGTCCGCTAGAGAAGACAGGAAATAAAAGTAAATTTATTTTCGTTGTAATTGACACTTTTAATAAGTTTATCAGATTATACTCTGGTCGGACTACCAAAACTAAAGAGGTAGTAGAGCACCTACGTATTTTTTCAAAATTATTCTAAGCCATGACAGATAATTAGTGATCGTGGTAAGTCTTTTACGTCGGTAGTGTTTAAAAAAATTTTAGAAGATGAATCTGTACGTTTTTCACTAGTTGCTTCGGGATCATCTAGAGCTAACGGTCAAGTGGAAATTGTTAACAAATCTGTTGTACACATGCTAGCAAAAATGACTGAGTCCACCAACAATTGGCACAGGGTATTATGAATGACAAAGTACGGCAGGTATTGGAAGAAGTGATTTATAATTCGATAAATATTGAAGAGATGAGTGCGAAGGCGACTGATAGGTCATAGGAAATAAATACAGCTCAATATAATATGAAACGCAAAGAACCAAAGGTGTATAAAAAAGATGACTATGTGATGATTACGAATGTAGACGTGACAGTGTGTCATAATAAAAAGTTGATTCCTAAGTTTTGAGGTCCATATGTAATACGACTAGATAGATACGTCGTGGATGACATTGAGGGTTTCCAAATTACCCAGCGTCCGTTCGAAAGTATCGTAGGACCCGACCGAATGAAATTTTAGATAAAAGTGTAACTATACTTGTTGTAATTATTAGAGGTCTCTATTTCACGTGAAGTTAATTTCACGTGATAATGTAAAATAATTTCACGTGATTATGTAAGTGTATTTTAATTTTACGCTCTCCTGTCACACATCGCCGTAACGTTCTACCACCACTCACTGATATTACGCGACTTCGTTACATATCATCGTAATGCTCTTCCGTCACAATCTGATATTACACGTTTTTGCTACGCTTTCTTGTCATACATCATTGTAACGCTCTTTCGTTACACTTATGTTACGCGTTTTCATTACGATCTACCATCACATGTTAACGTCACGCGTTTCCGATACACGTTGCCATTGCGCTCTTTCATCACATGCCAATGTCACGATGTTTCATTACACTCTATCGTTACACGCCAATGTTACGAATTTCCGTTACATGTATCCGTAACGCTCTTCCGTCACACGCTAATGTTACGCTCTTCCGTCACACAACGATGTTTTCGTCACGCTTTTCTATCACACATCGCCGCAACGCTCTTACGCCATAGGCCGATGTTACGCTGTTTCATTACAATTTACCGTCACACATTAATATTACGCGTTTTCAATACGCTTTACCGTCCAACTTTGCGCATTTACGTTACATGTCGCCGTAACGCTCTCCTGTCACACGCCATTGTTACGCGTTTTTGTCAAGCTCTCGTGTCATACATCGCCGTAACGATTTAATGTCACACGCCAACGTTACACTTCTCCGTTATGATCTTCTGTCACACGTAACTTATAAAAGAATTTATTCGTAGTTCCGTAGTCAGTACACGAGAAAACGAGAACGAGAAAAAAATCATACAGCGGCAAATGATAAATGTATCGAATTTATCGGCAACCAGGTTTTCCAGCGTACCTACCTACCTACCTACCCTATTTATACACACTACATACTACATAGTAACATAGTACATACTTTTATATTACGTATAAAAAATATATTTATGTGGGTATTATATTAAAAAATATTTCATTTGCACACGAAAAAAATATCCGAGATTTAATTTCCCGTGATTTAAATTCACGGGTTTTAAAATTCTTATTTCACGTGATCACGTGAATTAAAATTCCTGTTCAAACCCGAGACCTCTAGTAATTATTATTTTATTTTACAAATTATGTTTTATTTTTAGTTTTATCATTACTAAATATCTTATTTTGTATTATTATATTATTGTTAAAACTCTTGTTCGAGACGAACAAATGTTAGAATGGCCGAACTGTAGAAATGTAGAATATAGTAATATTATATATTATTATTAGTAGTATTATCATTATCGTATGTAATTTGGACGGCGCGGCGGCGGCCGGAAATACAGCCGAACCACCGATAAGCAAATATTATTAATTAATTAAATTATTGAGCCAGTTGGCTTTTGGCTGCCCGATGAACATTATTGGGGCGGCGCAATTAAAAATGTAAAACGTAAATTCGTAAATGTGTGTGTTTTTTTCTTTTTTTAATTACTGCTCTTGGCTTTCCTACAAATATAATATTTGGATGTTTGAACCCAATGACAGGAGTGTACCTGAATTGCCTATACATTACGCCGTCTTAGGATAATATTTTCGACGTATTATATTATTATTATTACTTAAATCCTAAAACGGAAAACAACAAAGAACAATTATTAAAATTAAATTATTGTCTTCATCTGTAAACTAAATATTCTTCCTCGATTCACTGAATCGGATAAAATAAAACAATATTTATATATTATGTAAAATTTTTTTTTTTTTTAATTGGTAGGTAGCTATTTAATTAATATACAAGAAATATTATTACTAAACATATTTTTAATTCAAATAGTTGTAATAAAATGTTGGATAATAGTTTATTAAACATTTAAAAGCTTTTTATTTGTCAAAAAATAATATGTATAGTAAAAATTATGCAGAGCGATTTAATAAAATATGTTGTATTTCAAATATTTAACTCAATATGCAGAAATGGTTTAAAGAATGATCACTATATATCATAAGGAATATATTGATCAAAATTAAATATTTATAAAAAATAATCAAATTGTATTTAAAATTTTAAATAAATATTCAATAAATATATGCGTGCTGTGTGGGCATATATTTTTCATATATTTTTAAATAACATTATTGCATTTAATCGATGGATTTCATGGTATGGTGTGGAATATAGGTATAATGCTCATTGCTTATATTTAAATGGACATTGAAAATTTTTATATATATTTATAATTACATAGAGATTTAAAATATTAAAAAAGTAAATAGTAATTTTCATTTATAAACGATAAATTTAATAATAAAAAAACGAAAAAATAAATAAATAAAGAGAATATTTGTTCTATTGATAGTGTCATCCTGATCAAATTTGCTATCAGAAAGTATATATGTATATATGTGTAATAATTGGATTAAGTCTTCTGAAAAATAATTACAACATTTTCAAATTACTAGCACTATCTTTGAAACGTATAGTAATAGTTAACCTATATATTTAGTTTATGAATATTTTTAATATATAAAATATACATTTTTGACATTTTTTGTATTTGAACATATTTATCCTATCCATTTTTATATAGCATATCCCTGTGTAAACTTTTATCGTCCTGTAACATTCGAAAATTGTAATACCTATAGATAGTATTGTGGTAAATTAAACGAAAAATAAGATTGTTTGTTCTAGGTTTTTTAACTTATGTTCAGACATATTATATCCCAGTTATCTATGTCCGTCCGTCCGTCCGTAGTTACTAATACATAGTTACGATTTATTGATGATTTGATTATTGGGGAGATACATATTATTTGTTTTATTTTATAATATTAGAGTTTGTGCGTAGCAAGGAATGTATTGGTCTTACAATGAAGTATGTAAGTATGTATGTATGTATGTATGTATGTATGTATGTATATATACACTTTTCGGGACAGGACTAAAGTAAGGGATTTCTATCTTATAATATATGGGATATAACACGAAAAGTTGTTATAAATTATTCATGGTTACCGATATAATACAACTGGTACTTTATTATATATATATAACTACCAAAAAATACCAAAAATTATTATGAATTGGAAGCTTCAAATGCCAAGAAACTTGAAACTTACACCAAATATTTACTATAAAATTATGTATATTGACATTATATTTTTCATTAACCATATAAATGCTAATAATAATACTTATGTTTTACATCGAAGTTTCGCTTAAAATCGTTTGATTTTATGAAATTAAAATTGAAAGAAATATTATTTTATTAATTCTTTAAGATTCAATATTTCTACTAACAGTAGGATCTTAACTAATGAACGAAGTGTTTGTACCCTTCTCATACAGCAAAATTGTATTTTGACAATATTTTGAAAATATTGTAATAACAATATCAAATAATTTCGAAATATTGTCAGAGAAAAAAATGTTTTCACAATATTGTATGTAAAATATTACCAAAATGTTAAAAATATTATAAACCAAAAAAAAAAAAAATAAAAAAAATAAAAAAAATTGGTACAAAATGGAAACGTACCGTACATTTTGCAACAAATAAATTTTTTTCAATTGGGGTTCGCACCTGCTTACCTAAGCATTACAGACAGACGCACTACCAACTAAGCTCCTATACCTACTGATGAATAATTTAACGGAATCTCGGTTATTTTAACGAGACAATTTGTATGTATAATATATAGGTAGGTAGTATAGGTATCTTCTTGTAATTTACATTTATATATAAGTATAAGGTAGGAATAGGTATATATAAATTATATCAAAATTAATTTCCAAATTTCAAAACGTTGTTTTGGCTATCCTACTTTTTGCTTAATGCACATATATATAGGTATTATAATTATGTTCGTATTATTTATAGAAAATATAATATGTTGTAATTTCACCTGTAACTTAAGTGTCAGTCCACATAATAGATCAAGTTTTTACGGAAATTGTAGGTACAAAAATAAACAGCAAGGCGGACCATGTTACTGTTTAATGTTTATTGTTTTCTACTACAAAATCACCGTTGCTTACTTATTTAATGATCAGCTTTTCTTAGATTATTGTTTAAAATATATTTGGGAACTGTGAATTTTGCAGACTCGTAAAACATTTTGCATTCTATAGATTTTATATGTGGAATTTCGATATTAAATTCATGACGTAACTGTAACTTGTAAAAATAAAATAAAATAGTAGTTTTGGGACAACACGTAAACGTTCTACTATCGATACGAAGTTTTTTTTATATATGTGTATGTTTTAGACCGAACCTTTGCGCATTTTTCAGTTTATCAAATTACATTTTTATGGATATGGTCTTTTCACTGAAGAAGTGGACATTTTGGTATGTAAATATAATTATGGGAATTCAGTAATATAGTATGGAATGAAATATAGTAATGTAATATATAGTACCTAGTCATGAAATGACTATATGTATCCCTTAATTCCGTATAAAAGTCTGGGCCACGACCAGCCGTCGATAATACGTTTCGCACTTTCATGGGATCGATGTGTTATTTAAAAATCGGAACACGTTGTACTTTTATATTGTTTTACGTCAAAAATAACAGAAAAAAATTACATAAGTACAGGGAGTACACACATAAAAGTGTAGTGGATAGTACCCATACGAGTGGAATACGTACTCGTATTTTGTTTCTATTATGGTTGGTTCATATGTCACTGTATCGTATATATTATGTTATCATTATATTGTTATCAATCATATGATGATATGTATACCGTACCGTATTAACTACTATTAAAAACATCGTAGTGAAAATATTAATTATATTATATTATTAACATATTATATTATAATTAATATATATATTACATACTATAAAAATATCAGTTATATAATTATAATTGTATAATTTAAATTTGAATAGATTAAATTAAAAAATATAAATGTTTAAAGTGCATTATTTGATTTATAATTATCATATATACGTAAATAGTATAAATAAAATGTAGACATATGGCCAAGAATTGAATATATTCAGACGTGGGGTAAAATTTGGTAACTCTGGTAGCATAAGAAATGATAAGCCATATCATTAATTGGTATACCATAATGTAACTGTACGGTTACACCAATGACATTATAGTATTTTATACAAGACACGATATGGTTAATAATATTATGCCTTTATTCATACAATATTATCATTAAAAAAAAACACTGCTTATCCCATAAACCGATTATTTGGCCGAACCTAAATAGTTGGAAGAGAAGGCGAAGGAGAAGAAGAAGTAATTTCATGAATAATTTTTTAAATACTAATGACAAATAGACGAACGTTAGGAAAAACTTGATCTTCGAGCATGTCAAATTTATGTTTATTATCACCTTTGTAACTATTAATAAAATACTTATAAATATTTTTAAAACAAAATAAAAAATATTTCTTTGCAAAAAATCAACAATGCTCTCGTTAGTATGTATTATAGTGACTATGGATAGACGGACGGATATAACGGAGATATAAAGTGTCTAAATTTATGTTTAGAAATCTAAAATTAATTTTGACATAATCAAATACGTGTAAAAATTCCTATTTAAGATTTTATAGTTATATATAGTAAATTATAAATTATAATTGAGTGAGTGACAGTTGTTTTCTATTTTGAAATAATCGATGTTTGACGGAGATACGAATGTTTTGTATTCTAATCAGAGATAGGTATTATGTAAAATTTAAAAATAATATAAAAATATTATAAATTTGGAATTATGATATCAAACAATGTAGTATTTTCCTCTCAAATTTAATTAACTACAAATAATATAAAATCGAAAAAACTGTTTGAAAATCAACCTTTGCGATTCATGCCGAAAATGTTATAAAATCAAAACCGAAAATTTACTGATTCATTTTTTAAAATGTCTAAAATAAATGTCTAATATAATGTATAACATTATATTATATAATAGCGTCCATATATAACTAAATCATATGATAATTGAGGGATAAGATAATTTTTTTGATAAATTTATTATGTTTTTGGAGCTAATGGAAATTTTTTTAATCAATATTTTCTGGTAGAAAATGTTATTTAGTTTCAATATATAATGACAGTAATATAGTTATATTTATTATATTTACATTTACCAATGTTTTAAAATGTACATCCACTAAGAGTATCATGTCCAACGACTAAATAGTTTCCACCCCCTACTGATGGTTATTTTAAAATGTACAAACTTATTATATTATAATTTATAACAAAATACCTATTATATAATATACTTAATATAGTCTATATTACATTTAGTACGTACTCTTTTGAAAACAAAATTGTCTGTAGACATAAAATGCATTTGAATAAAAAATATAGTTAACCATTATTTTACTGACATTTAGTAGTCGGGTTATTTCCCTATGAATAGTTTTAAATATGAGGTGTTTTATATTTCCTGTCAATATTCATTCTTTTGAAAATTTTTTTTTTTTTTTGTATATTTCATGATTTGTAAAAGTGGTAGTATAATATATAAGTACCTACTGATATATTAATATTCATCAAAAATATTCTACAAAATAATTTTATTAAAATGTGTGTGTACAATAATTAAATATTATATTAAAATTTAAACGGGTTTATGTTTCTTTATTTTATTTGAACCAGTAAAAAATTATTCAAGGTTACAGCACTTTACAGTAATAAATAATAAAATGATTACCCTGAAAGGTTAATGAATTTTTTAATACGTTTATTGGATCGATTTGTTGTATACATATATAATTGTTTTACGAATAAGCTATTGGACAATATAAAAATATTTTAAAACCTTATGTTTTATAATATCATTTCACTGAATTCATTTTCTAAATGTTTTTGGTTTGTTTGTTTCTTAAATGATTATAGTGTATCTTGATCATTATGTATTTACAAAATCCATTTTGGATTTGATAGGACAATTTTATCTTAATTTTTTTATATTTTTATATAAAATATTAAGCAGTAAGATTTTAATTCCAAAACGAATTACAGTGAAATATAAAATACGCTCTAAATAGGTTCAGATTATACATTTTTAATTATTATTCTTATGTTTATATAGAATACGATCGCAAAATCTTAATTAATATACTATTAAAAAGCATTTTATTAGACATCTAAACACTAAATATATATATATAAACGACAAGTATAGCTCTTTAAAAAAAATATATCAGTTTACACGAGTATTAAAATAAATATTATGTTGGCTTATATTCCTTGTCAGTAGTTGTTGAATCACGTAATACTCAATAATAATAATAAGTGATACGATTATGTTTTAAACAAAAATATAATATACTCACCCAAGAAGAATATCACACATCTATTTAAACACAAAATAATTAAACAGTTTTGCTAAAAATGTCGATGTTCAAATCATGCCCGGTTTACATAAGTCAAGCAATTAAATCTGAGAGAAAATCACCTGGGTCATCTGAGATTTGTTATATTTCTCGTCCAGGACCTCAGATACATTTTCTCGATAGTTTTAGTGGCTATACAAATGGTCGAGCATATGGATCAATGAAATTACTCCACTACATTAGATCAAAAGGTGTTGTAAATCCAGATGGGCCGGTCGACTTGTACAAGTAAACTATATTTTAAACTTTTTTTCTTAACGAGGAAATGAAGATAATAAATGAGATAAGGTTAAGCAAGGCCATAATTATAATATAAAAGTATTAATGAGTACAATTTAACAAAAAATTAATAAGTGGATCAATATTATTTTGAAACAACCATAAAAATTAGTAAAAAAACGTCAACTGCTATTTTTTTTTCAGTATTAAAAAATATTATTAATATATTTCATTCACTACAACATATTTAATTTTTTTTTCTTGAAAAGCATGAAAAAATATTATGTGCTGACTTACTTTAAACTGTATACATATAAAGGTATTTATAATTTATAAGTAAAATAATACAGAATTACTATGAATAAAAATGAGCCGTCTTACTTTCAAATAAAATAGTTAAATAAAGAGTATACTATATTCTTCTTTTTCTCCTTCACCTACTATCTTAACTATTTACGGTCAACCACCCTAGTCCTACACTTCCACTTAACTTTATTTCCCACATCTTCTTTTTTTACCCCCATCTTTCTCATATTACTCACTATCACATCCCCAACTCTTTTTTGGTCTTCTTCTCCCTCTATTTTTATCAACATACATTTCTTTTATTAATATTACTACCCCAATCTCTTTCCTTCTTAATCCATGCCCAGGCCATCTTAATCTATTCTCTTTCATTTTGTCAACTTTTGAAACTACTCCTATACTACATAACAAGTATACTCATTCCTTATTTTATCCTTTCTAGTTACTCTACTCTTCCACCTTAATATTCTCCTCTTTGCTACATATATTCTCTGTTCTATCTTCCTTATTATTGCCCAAAAATTTGTTCCATACATCATTAGATATCTGACCACTGTCTTATATAATTTTCCTTTTCACTAACTCAAATATGTATTTATAATATATTATTTCAATTATTGACGGCTGAGCAGTTCGAACACTATTATATTTGTTAGGGGGGAAGGGTGGTGGTTATACATGCATCTGAAACTTCTTATCCTGTCTATATTGTATTATTATACAGTGTACCTATATGATATACTTTTACACATTAACACATTAGTTAGGTTTTACGTGGAAATTTTACTATACAAGTTTATAGATTATATATCGTACATTTAAATTATCCATATTAAAATGAAAAGAAAATTCGACGACTGTTACTAATATACAACAATATAGGTATCTACTTATTTTTAAAACAGATTAACATTGGATTTCACGTAGACGAAAACTAATTATTATAAATATGTAATAATATACACAAATCATTAATTGAAGTACATTTGTTAAATTATTTGATTATATAATCTTTCTTCCTCTATAATTAAATTTTGAAGACGAATCTGTGGAAGATATTATAAATAATATATTGTATTTCAAACAGCCGAAACTCAAAATAAGTGTTGGCCAACAAGAAATGATTTGAAATAAACATTGAATTATTTTAATAAAACTATAATTCATAGTAGGTCTTTCATTTAAATTATTTTTTTATAATTATTTAAAATTGAATTATAATTTGGAGTTTAATTTTATAGTTTTCAATTAAGAAATAATAATAATTAAACATTTAAGAGTATCAAATAAATATATTTTCTAGGATATTTGATAAATATTTGTAAATAAATGTTTATTAAATATATCGTTTTAAATATAAAAGTTTAAATATTTATTCAATATTTAATAAACATAAATATTTAAATATTTGTATTCCAATCAAATTCAAATATTTATACAATTATTATCATTGGAAAATACTGTGTGGATGTACTCCTTGCATTATCTCAGCTATCTCTAGCCAGAACACTTCTTTCTGGTTTTCTTCATACTCCTTTTGTGGAGCATATGTACTTACTATATTCAATACATTATCCTTTAATGTTACCATCACCAAAATTACGATATCATTTTTCTAATTATCTCTACTACACTTCCTTTTATATCTTCATATAATATCACTCCTAAACTATCCTATGTACTATCCTGAGCATATGATTATATATAGGTATATATATATTAGGATTATATTATATAAGAGGTATAAAACTAATATTACTTGCATTTTCCCCTTTCCATTTTGTTTCTTGAACACAACAAATATTCCTACCTGTCAATGTTCCTACATTCCACCTACATACTCTCTCTTTGAACTTATTCTATGTAATCAGAAGCAAATTTAACCTAAGACACTTTAAAGTCAATATATAAGAATATACTATAAATATTTAAATATTCTATTATAACTTTTAGTGAATATGGAACTATACAAGTATAATATATTATGAAACTACATACTTGGTAATATTGTATATTGTTATTTATTTCGTTGATATTTTAAACTAATTTATTCTAACATAGTTAGACGGTATTATAATTTCTGGTGGTAAAAATAGTAGGTAGGTTTGAAAAATATTTTTTTTATTCGAAATGATATATTTGTCTTAGTAAAATTGTAATTTGTGATTTTCATTTTATTTGTGTAATTTACTTGCAGTTTTAGTTCTACAGATAAATTTAAATGTAATATATTATTCTTACAAATTATATTTAAAATTTTTTTATATATGTTCTTATTTTTAATCAATTCTCTTATCATCTGTGGCATACTTTTCAATACACATTACTTTATGTTTCTCTAAAAACAATTAATATGTTGCACGCACAATTTTGAAAATTTCCCTAAAATTAGACGTGTAATATGGATTATATTAGTTAGTGTTTGAGAAATAATACACATATAAATATCTCATTGTATAATTTGCGATTCACGGTTTTGTCTGTATTATATTATTTGCAGTAACATTTTATCAAATCATTCGGTAAAGCGTTTAAAAAAAATATTTTACGACAAAATTGTTTATCTTGTGGTAGGTAATTTGTAGGATATTATCATAAATCATTGTTAATATACAAGTTTGGCCTAAGGTTATAATTTTTTTTTTATATTTTTAACATAAATATAATTAAAACTAATTTTATAATAATTTAGTACCTTAATAATACATAATGATACGTGTTACGAGTAAGGTTAATGTTAATGTGTTACTATAATGAGTAGTATAATTATTGTAGTTCGTAAGTTAAAATTGCATTTTATTGTTAACTTTTCAAATTATGTTGTTAAATTTGTGAACTGCAGTAAAATTATGAAGTTATTTAGTAAAATTCTTCGAATAAATTCATTTTCATTACTCCGATTATGTTATTTATTATTATACATAAATATTATCATAAATTTAAGAAAATAAATTTTTTTAAATACACATTGTTTATTACCAATATTAGTTATGTATATTACAATGAAGCATCACTCAGAATCGTCTTATTTAAAATTCAATTTATTCATCACAAGAATTGTACTTGATGAGCGAAATACTTTTTCCTCCTATTTGCAAAATATTTTTTGTTACGGAAAATAAAATGATGTATAAAATATAAACTTGCATGAATAACATTTATTAATAAACTACTTTTTGATTAGGTAGTTTTTTCAGGTAATTCATTAACTAATTAAGTTTAAAATATTTAAAAAAATAATAATTTAATTAATTTTATCATTGTTTTGACCACATATTTCTTCTGTAATATAACAGTTTTAAGAAAAAGTATCGTATAAAAAATAATATTAAAATTTAATTTTATGTTGAAGATTTCCAGTAACGAGCAATATGGAGTACGGATGGTTCATAATGAAATCTCTTCAGGAAGACAATTAAATTTGGTTGTCGTTTTTGAATGTAATATTCTAAAAAATGTATACATATTATAAAATTACTCTTTTATATTTTTGGGTTTTATTTTTTTTATACATCCGTAGAAACTATTAGGCAATGGTACACATATTTTGAATACAGTAATATGTGTTCGAAAATACTAAATCTTCATTAAAGTTATATAAAGGTATTTTATATAGGGGTTATATTTCAGATTTGTCCACAATTTATTATCAATTATGTCCACAAAATTATTTTAATTTGGCCAATTTATAAGTTTACGTTAATTTCGTGGTTAACTAAATTTAGTTAAAAATAATTTTCCGACATAAATTAATTGGTTTTTAATACCTACCAGATGAACTATTTAATTACAATTTTTTTATAAGTGTTTTAGAATGATAAATTTAAAAATGTTATCGTCCTTACTTATTTTGGAAGTACATTATTTTTATTATACATTATTGTGATTCGGGTTTCTAATAATGTGTATTATTATACAGGTAGTCACAAGTGATTTTTATATTTTTATACCCTGCATTATTATCGTACTGTAAATGATTTTACGAACTCAGACATATGTATTAAGAAAAATTCTTACTAAGAACTTAAATATAGAATATATTAAGTTTAAATTATAACAATAATATTAATATATAATCGTAATTGTTAAAATATTTTATAATGCACGAGCATATATTTGGTAAAAAAAAAAAAAATATATATGAAATAGGTTATTTTTGAAAATGTAGAAACATATAAACTAAAACAGTTAAAAATTATCCTAAGTGATATAATGTTATATGTTATAATAATGGCTTAGGTATCTAACAAAGTGTGACGGCGTGGCCATTTTTAAGGGGTTGTATGTTCTATGTTATTCAAGAAAAATTAAAATCTAACAATTTTAAAAATAAATTATAAATGGTCCATTTAAATATAAATTAAGAGTGTGGTTGTTTTTTTAAGAATTTATAACATTTTATTGAAAATATAACTTTTTAATTTCTCATTTATAATAATTTGAAAACATTGTAGAAAAATGAAACAAAAAATAAAATATAAAAACAGCATTACCTATCATATTATGGAGTTGTTTTTGGTATTTTTATTTAAACACGTTTTATGAGTTGTCAAAAACCCATTTTTTTTTTTAAATAAATATAATATTAAAAAATTGTTTTAAATTAATTAATTTTACAGGATTTATTGAAATACGAGTATACCAGTATACCAATATCAATCTTGTACAGGATACCTAACTTTTTACCATAACTTGTATTATAAATTTCAATAATATTGGTTGTTCATTTAAAATTAAAATTAGTCTACTATTTACCTTTTGCACTAAGAGTATCTAAGTAGTGGTCGACAAGTAGTATGAACCTAATGGTAAGAGTATCTGGATACTTTTAAATTTTTTCATTGAGGTTCAGGAAGAAATTTGTGATTAAGAGCAGGTTTTTTTTAACAATTAAAACGTCAATTGTATTTCCTGTAATTAATAACTAATATAGATATAGACATAGTAAACGTATAAATTATACAATATTGAATATAAATGTACATTAATACTTTTAAGGTAAAGAGTTATTTACTTCCTGAACTATTATTATAGTATAAAAGTTAAAAACAATTTTTAATTTTTAATACATCAAAACTAAACCTTACTTAAATGAATATTTTAAATCGAATGTTTTTTAATAGTTTAAAACACTGTTTAGAGCACAGTTTAAAATAATATAATTTACCGCTTTTGGAATATTTATAAATTAGAACAATAAATATTAAACCAGAAAACCATAATATTACTTTAGAATAAATAGTCTGTCATATATTTATGCCAAGAAATGTTATTTGTCTAAAAGAGAGTATTTAAATTTAATATTTTCTTTGTATACAAATTAAAGTAATATAAATTCCAATACCTAATAATAAAAATAAACGTTCTCAATTATAATATATTGTTGGTTTGAAGAGTTTTAATCTATATAATATACCTTCTTATATCTACGAATTATAAAAACGATAATAAAAACAATAAGATTAATTAATAAAAGGTGAAATTAAAATTAAAAATATGAAAACGATATAAATATTCAAATAAAAATTAAATAATTAAAAAATACTTTTTATATAAAATGTATATAAATAAATAAATAAATATGTATATAAATATTATATTTATATTTTATACTTATATAAATCAAATATTAAATAATAACCAAAAGTTATAGAAAATAGGTGCGGAAAGTCCACTCTGCGATCGTGCTAAACTCCCGATTTTAAACGTATTTTTTATACAAAAATGTGAAATACTTCATAATTTTGCGTGTAATTTTAATTTAAAATTAATACACATAAATCCCAAATATTTTTGGAAAATAAATCAATTTTCGTAACTAGTTTTTTTTATAGTACTCTTGGCTTTTGCAGTATATATAAAATGTGTACACATTACTCATCTTTGCATATTTAAAAGTAAAATATATACTATAATAGTTTTGTTGACGTTTTAATTTAGAAAGTAGATATACGAACGAGAGATTTAACTAGACGAAAAATATGCCTCGTTCTGTTGAATAAATATAACAAATATATTTGGGTTCGCCAGTTTTCAACAATGTATTTCATCGCAGACTTGGTACATTAGTTGTTTTTCTTCAGAAAAAGTACTTTATCAACTGTCTAAATATAATACGAAAAAATTGCTAATTTCTAGCAAACCTACAGTTCAGCATATTGTATACACGTAAGAATGTTGGAAAAATTGACCCCTAGAGATTAAGCGTATGGTAAAAATATTCGATTAGGTACCATATTAATTTCTGATTAATGGTTATCAGTTTTCTTTAAACTTTTCATGAAACAATATTATGTCATTTACAACCACGGTAACACAGCTTATCTATTTTAACCGAATTTAACAAGAAGTCGGTCAACAAGTGATAGTTTACTTATTACATAGACGATACAAATAATTATTGTGATATTGGAATTTGGTTATGATACTATATTATTATTATAATTAGGTACATATTTACACATTTTGAGAAGTTACTCACAACTCTTCACATACATTTTGAGGATATTTTTATTACTTTAATATATTTAAGGGGATGTGATATTAGCCAACTTCTAGTGCAATCGACGGCATTGTCTTACATTCGAGTTACCTAACTCCTGTCTTACCTTATCTAGGCTTAACTCTACCACATTTAATCTTTGAAGCATTAATAGTGTCGTCATTATTATATTATTATTATATGTTCATCTAGGCATATAACTTCCATTTCTCACACTTAGATGGATTTCATTTTTTATTGATTTTTTTAGTTTTATATTTACTCATTATTTTTATGAACTTCGTCACATACCTATAGTTCTGGATTTAATCTTTAGATTGGGTGCTCAGATTGTCACGTCACGTTACACTGTGTATGAATAATTAATTGAGTTAAGTTAACTTAAATCAGGTTATAATTTTTAACTATTTATAAAAAAAAAAATGTATAAGTAATTAAATGTACTTCATCTAATTTATTGTATTATTAAATACTACGATGATTTAAATAAAAATAAATGAAACAATAAGGTACGAAACAATAATTATCAATATAGATATATGGGTATATCCCGTTCATCATTGGCGGACTTCACACGTTAAGGGTCAGAAAACTTGTGCATACAAAAATACAAGTTTGAAGCCTCATGTCTATCACCTCTGTGGGTTCCAACCGTCTAGAAAAATATACAACAGCTGAATGCGGGAGACGGGGCTTGAATATATACTACAAGCATATTGTCGAACCCCCGAAATTTTAAAAACGTAAAGGCTGAAATTGGTCAAGATGAATTGCGTGATTTATTCACAATATATAACATATATATATATAATATTGTAATACTAACTAGTTTAAGCACAAAACCTGCCAGGTGCAACTCCTTTTATGTGAGATTATTTGCAAGTTCAACACCTTTTGAGTGCGGAACCTTGAATTTAAAACTCCGATTGAGTGTGACACCTTGTAATTTTAACTTTTATCCAGTACAATACCTCATTAGCAGAATTACTTTTGCAATTCGTATACATCGTTTTATGTATTTTATCAGAAATAATATTATTCATTAATTTTAAAAATATTCTGCTTACGGCTTTCTAGAAGGTAATCGTTTACTCATAAATTGTGTTTGGTTAAACAGGTTTTAACCAGTTAAAAACTGTTTATATATTTCTTTAGGCTTATAAAAACTATTGACGAAATCGAAAAATGGCTTCATCAATGTACAAGTACCAACTAGAATCTAGATTAATAGAATCAATATTTTATCGATAAAGCTCTTTACACCAAAAACGTATTTCTTTTTTTATTATTAATCAATGTTTTTATTATTTATTGTTTTAAATTTAAGTAATGTTTCTGCATTCATATTGATGATTATTTTTTTTGAATTTTCCAATTATTTTTGTTATCTTAAATATTTATATTTAATTTATATTTATTATATTTTAAAAATAGTTGTATTTGCTAAAAAAAAAAATCTGTTGTAATTTACTGTCTCAAAGTCCAGGAGAAGGAGGAGGAAGAGGAGTACATGGCACTTTTAATCCGGGCCTGAAATAAATGTATACTTAAATTACTTTCACTTTATTTATAAACTTTATATTTGAATATATATACCCATCCAACTACTACTTATATAAAATTCACGAGCAAGTTTCTAGCTATTGTGTACCCTTCTCAGTAAACTTAATCTGGTGCACTACACTATAATAGGTATATAGGAGGGAGGATCGATAAATCGCCAAAATGTACGTAGGTTCTGTTCACCATACAAGACAATTTGTTGACGAGGGTCGTATTTCCAGTTGGTATGATCAGTCCTTTTTTTGTATCTATTGAATCATGCTTGGTGATCAGATTCGGTTGTATGCCATCTAATAAAGTGATTATTTACCATATTTTTCTTGCCAAAGGAATATATTTTAAAATGACGATTAGTATAAATGAATTTGTAAAATATCTGAAATGATTTCGATGTCAAATTTTTTAAATTTTCCCCTTTCAAAAACCAAACTTATATCACTTAACTTATTTTAGTAATATATCATAAAAGATATTATCGAGTTCGTGTTCAGATTAACCCTTTTTTTTATTTTTGATCTACCCGAAAAATCACGTTTTCAAAATGAATAAAAAATTAGACCTGTACTTTAACATTTTTAAAGTATATAGCTATTTAGATAACTAAAACAATTTTGAATAATTTGGTCTTGGTTAGATTAAGATCGGATATTTATATTTATGGATTTTTTTTTTTTTTTAAATGCACAATTCCTTTTTTTATTTTTACAGTTCAGTATAAATAACTATTATATCGATTTTTCAAAAAGGTAATGATCAATAATTCAAAGAAATATAGCCAACCTTTATATTATATTTTTATTTTGCCAAATTATAAATTAGTAAATAAATTATCTAAGATAATTATTTATCACTCTTGGTCAATTGGAACGTTTCAGAGTAAAATGTTTTTTTGATAGGAAATTAGTATTACATGGTAATTTCCAGAGGTCATTTTTTGATTTTTCTGATGATTTTCTTAAGCATATAGAAAACTATTTTTTATAATTAGACACTTTTATAAATTAATACTTTTGTTTTTAAATTAAAAATAAAGTTGCAATAGTTAGCCATATTACTGAAAAAATATATATCGTAGCGTCATACAATTTAAAAAGATTAAAAATTTATAAAATTTTATAGGTTATATAATTTTTTGACGTATATGTAAAATATCAATGTAATATGTATAATTTTGAAAGTATGTTTAATTATTATTTCGAAACGTATGTAAAACAAAGAATTATAACTATTAACATAATTGTTACTTTTATTCTGTATACGACAATAATATTGATCGTTTTTGGAAAAACTTGATGAAGTAGTTTACTCACGTACGCAGGTGATGTTTGAGAACCTGATAATAAAACTATGATTTTAAACCCATGTAATGGCTGTCAATCAATCAAAAATATCTTAGATAATAATATATAATATGGTGGCATATGGTATGGATATACTTACTGTGTGGGAATATACATAAGGTCCGAATTTCTAAATGTATTATATTTATGTATACATTTTATAAATGTATATATAAATTATACATACAAATATTTATGTATAAATTATGTACATTTTATCAATATACATAACATAAATTTCTATCATGGCCATCTCTCTCTCTTATTTCCATCTAATTATTTCATTAAACTTAACATATCTTAGCGATAATCTGTAAACAAGGATTTTGCTATAATTATCAATATTGCTCGGTTTCCTTATAATAATAAAAGTGATCAAGTTTTTAAATATACATAGTGCCAGTAAAATATATATATATATATATATAAATCAAATATTATAAAATATTTCTTGCATCCATAAATGTCAATACTTTTTTAATATTTATATATAGGTATATATTTTTACGACATTATTAGGCTCAAACAAACACGGACTTCACTCTCCCACTCAAATTTTAAAACCAAAATTATTAAAATATTTATAAAATTTCAAAATAAAAATTGTAATATTTTAACTTGATTTCTGTATACAATACCTAGATTCTTTAAGATTCCTTACAAGTTATTCATATTTTTTGAAAATTTAATCTTTAATTGTATCATTAATATTAATACCTTATTAATATCATCAATACACATTTTATAATATTATATGAAATGTACTCAAACAATATATATATATATGCTATCAAATATTCGTTTTATCAATTTAATTAATTTTCTTAAATAAGGAATCATCGGACGGAGAAATAGCATACAAGAAAGTGTCCTGGATTTAAATTATACCGATGCTCATAGTATAATAACATTAAGGTCCTGCAACGATTAATTGAAATTATAATTGTATAACTTGAAACTGGAATTGGCAGACCTAATATATATGATAAATGGATCTTACATAGTTAACATTGTAAAATGATTTTATTAAATAATAATTACACATTCTCAAGTATCTAAATATATTTTCAAAATATAATTTGGGTTGTAATCTTTATGTAGGTCTTTTATAAATTCCTATAAATCTGTATATAATATCAGGTTGAGCCCGAATAAATGAAACGTTATCTTGAAAAAGATAAGGATAACTTAATTAATTTTTAAAAGATGAAAAAACCTTTTATTCAGTTTTATATGTGTAAATAGAAAATCCTTTTTAATTTTAATTTTGCTCATTGATGTTATATATATATATTTAAAGTTTAAACTATATTTTTAACTTTTTTTTATTAACCTTTGATGATATACCTATCATAACCAATATATAGGTGTTATTATAAGAAATAGGAAATTTAAGTACTAAATTATTTTAAAAATTTCTGGAAATGAATGATATGACATACTAATTACAAATAAAATGTTTAAATATAAAAACTGAATATTAATATAAATACTGGGTATTTGAGAAATGATTGTACTTCACATTTCATGTTATCGAATTTCAAAAAAGTATGATTATGCTTGGATCCCGCGATGCGTGTATTCGCAAATGTTCAATATTCCATATTCCTCAACATTTTCGAGTTGTGAGAATGGTTTATTTGTACGAATATTCATTACTTGTTATTTTTTTCATGTTTATTGATAAATAACGCACAATTTAAAGGATTTTTTTTATCGTAAAATTAATAATTGAGCATTTTCACAATCTTAAGACATAAAAGATATTCGGATGAATATATTAATATTTGTCCAGTTTTGTAAAGTATTTGAGTAAAATTATTTGAATACAAGTATTTGAACACTTGTGGTATATTTAAAATAATTTTTAAATACAATAAATAAGGAGTATTTAAAAAGTAATTTAAATCTTTTTTTTTTTGTATTTTTGAAGAAATCCAAACAGTTATATTTATACACTTTTTTCATACACAAAATTTCATTTTTATTTTTGTATTATAATTATCTGATGATTGTATGGTCATCGGTCGTAGCATTGATAGTACAATTTTGAAAAAAAAAGGTAGGATGTCCAATGCAAACTATGAAAAAATTATGCAACTTAAATGTTAGTTTAATTAAGTAATTAATTAAGCATTTGACTAAAAAAATATGTAATATATATATATATATGTATGTTTTTTTACTTAAAATTAAACAATATTAACTACTTGTAAATAAACAATAATGTATAATATAACATAATTAAGTAACTACTTACTATTTATCTATTATACATTTTTTTCAATAAACAATAAGTATTTATAATATCATTAATATAATATAAATAATAAAGAAATATAAATATAAAATGTTCTTATACACTAATTATTCAGTTTTGTCAATAAATTATTATTATTAATGCATTCAACATTTAGATAGATAAATCATGTTTATTGCGTATATCTGTACTTCACTTTATCAAACTTAGTAATATATATATAATATATAGGTAGTAGGTATGATAATACTTTTACAAAGTATTCGTATTTAAAATACTATTTCAAATGTATTTAAAAATGTGTATTTTTGTGAGTAATTTTTAGTAAATATTTAAAATATTGTATTTAAATACATTAAAAAATATTTTTTATAACGGTATATTTAGCTAATTGACATTTATCATGGAGCGTACGATAAATGTTGAACATTCAGAAAATAAACGCGTCGTGAGATCCTGGCTTTAATAGCATTTTAACCAAGTTATGAGTATAACTACACTAAATATGTCATTATTTATTATAATATACTACGTTTACGTGCACTGCTTTAAGCGATTTATATCAATACGCATTAGTACTCGTATAATATGCAGTTAAGAGCAAGTTAATGGAAAAATGGTGTCTTTCAGCCCCGTTAATTTTGTCATTTGTCGGCGACTACCAATGAAGAGAGCTTACGGTTATTTACTATAAGTGTAGCCCGTAAGGTTAGTTTAACGGTAAAAATGTATAGCGCATACATTTAGATGAATGTATAATTTGATAACCGTTAGGTATTTTTAGAGTAATCTGTTTTTAAAGCATTAAAAGGGTATATTGTTCAGCTATATCTTACAGCTTTATTGTTTGACAAAGTATTTGAACACATAATACATCACATGATGCATGAGCTCTACAGACATTCTATGCATTGTACTTACACATAGAGCATTTGGAAAATTATAATATTTTTTTAAATGGAAATGGAAAATAGTCTAAAAATAATCTTTTGCAAATATTTTTGAAATATACTGAAAATGTTGATGATAAATAATTCTTTTGCAGTTATAATGCAATTTTAAAGAATTGGCTACATACAATTATTTATATTTATAGCTCATATAATTTTATTTGCTTGTAGTACAAAATCAAAAACCTATAATAATAATAATAATAATAATAATACTGTAATATTATTTATAGTGTTTATTTTTTTTATTAATTGCCGTTTATAGGCGTAATCTAATCGTATTTCTAATCTAATGTGATTTTACATACCCTCAACGTTTTAGTATCAGGGGTCATTCCAATATAAATGGGACAACATTTTAATCAATTGTACCAGAAAAAAGTTAATATGATGAATAAAAAAGTCATTTAATTTTTCATCCTCTCAAAAAATACTGATCACGCTACGCTACGCCAATTGGGGGAGAGTTACGTTAAAAATATTTTATTTGTTCGTAGTATAAAAAAAATTATTATATTTAAGATATATTGGTATAATGTTATCAGATTATTTTTAAATAATTATCAAATTATCAGAAAATATTTATTATCTTATATAATATATTATGACGTAATATTATATTATATTAAATGTTCATATTAATATATTAATATATAAAAAGTAAGAAAAGTTTTTGTTGAATAATCATAGATAAAATAGGTAATTAAAATTATAAAAGAAAATAATCGTAGTGTAAATATTTGAAACATTTAAGTCCTTATATAAACGAGTAAGACTTAAGAGATAATTGAGCACGATCATAAGTAATTCGATCACTCGGTCCCGGAGTTAGACCTTACTTATTGAATTTCAATAATCTCCCGATACTCCGTGTTAAGATAATTCAACGTTATAACACGACATATACTCCACCGTGGACTCTCCTCCTCCCTAACAGCTGAAGGATTTTCATTTAGTTATTTTTGTCATTGAATAAGTTTTAAAAATATTAAAAGAAAATATTTTAGAAATGTGAAGTTCTTGGTCAAAAGATATTTGTACAATATTTTCAGTAATTTTTTAGCAATGAACAGAGAATATTTTAATGCTGTATGAGTATTTTATGAATTTGAACATCGAAGTTTTATATACATATTTTTGGACAAATATCTATATAAAATATTCGTATATTACAAGTGGTTTTTGCGTGTGTGTATATTATAAGTTATTGGTATAAGAACTTTTCTAAGATCTAAAAATTTGATACAATAGTTTGATATATCTAATAAAAGATGTTAAAACTTGTTCGGAAATTAAACAGCGCTCCTAATACTGTTTTCGAGAAATCTTAATAAGGTGTTGACAGATTCGTAAGTGTATAAATTACAATTTAATGCCGCTTTCTAAATATTATTTGATAGATATTGGTGAAGTTAATTTGTATTATAAATATATGTGTTTAGAATATATTCTGCGATGATAGCTTGAATTCTATATTTTATGATTAATACCGAATTTTGTCTAGAGATTTGTGTATTAATTTAAATAATTATAAATATTATAGTTCTTAGAAATGATTGGCTTATTTATAATATGAAGAGTTCGTTTTACGTAATATTTAAATTTTAGTAATGCTATTTCATCCTTTTCAAGACGAGTTTTGCGTAACTTTCTAAGAAAGACCAAGAAATATAAATTAAGTAAACGGATAGGTATATATTACAATTTTACAATTTGGCTGAAAAATTTAATCAGACTCTCAATTTTAAGGTTTTATAAAGGTTTTATATAATCACGCTAGAGTTGTAATTTGATTTTAATTTAAGTTAAATGTAAATTGTTTGTAATTTAATTTTTGATATTTTATACGTTTTAACCTGTTGTATATATATCTATAGTACTAAGTGAATAACTATTAATTATAGACAGCTGAATAAAGTTAATTAAATCGTATTTTTTCTGTAATTAGTCAGGCCAAGTTTTCCTCGGCAATATTTCCGTGAAACACTTATTTAATAAAATAAAAATACGAGATAGAGAAATAAAGCTTTGATGAAATTATTAGGTAGTACATATTTTATTTTTGTACTGTTTCACCAGTCACAAATCAAAAACATAAATAGAGTTAACTAACAATCTAACTACACTGATTGTGTTCTTATCGACGAGCAATTAAAACTATTTAATGTGATTGATTTACGGTTAGACTCTTCAGGCATACGGTTTTCAGCAAAAAATGTGTGTTAATTTTAGTGTGTCTTTTGTGAATTGTGTATGTTATTTGTGCATTTAGAATTTAATTGCGGGTGCCTGAAATCACATAGGCTAAGCTAATATACTATTACCAAAAAAAAAATGAGCGATAAGCGTGTAACTGTTATAAATAATGCAGTATAATAATTAACAATAATAATATATGACATATAATTTAATATGCCACAGAGTCGGACATGATACTGGCTGTTACCGTCGTACAGTGAGAGAAAGAACTATATTAAGCCTATAATTGAATATTTTCGAGAGTTGAAATATATAACAATGTATTACTTAATGATTTATAATTTGGAAAACAGATAGATTTGTCTTAATTTATATAGACAAATTGAATGTGTATCTTTGCTAAAATAGAGAAAAAAAGTTGATTTGTGCGCCATAATTGTCATAGAATGGTAATAGAAAGAGAGGAAGTTGAGACGAAAAATTAACGAAGGAATTAGATAAATATAATTTAAATTGGCATTAAATGAAAATTACATATGGTAACGTGAAATAACACGAGAATTAAATGACGTATATCATAATAGTTACAAGATACATTTGTATTCAAAATGGAAATTGAGGTCGAAAATATCATAAAAATATGTTTATATGGACGTATTTATTCGAATACGACAATGAGCCACCGAACAGTGGCGAAATATCCATGTATGGTTTATAATGTATTTCCGACCCTCGTTAATAAATACGTGTCTACGTCCCTATTTATTTTCGTATTACAATACCTATTGTAGTTATATAAATTGCACTAACCTGAGTTTTTTGAATATCGTTCGATGAATATATGTATAGATCTCGTAAGTAAGTAAATATTCAATTTAATTTAAACGTAGCTAGGTCATAGATTGAGTAAAAATTGTTTTATCATTTTTATCGATTTTAAATATATTTATAGTGGTATTTTCATAAATTAACTAAAATTATCACTGCGAACGCTGTTCACACAAAGTGATTAACACTGTCTTAACAAAGCCTATTTGAATAATAGGAACCGAAGATATCGGAAGGCAGATAGAGATGAATTATATTAAAATAGCGATATGTTTTGGTCTTCATAAATTACAAATCAATTTCAAAAAAAAAATAAACAAATAGTATAACAATGATATGTTAAATAGTAAATGTAAAAAAAAGAAAAAAATGTGGGTTCAACGTCTGTTATAACATAAGCTGTAGGGTAGTTGGTTATAACATGCATACAATTCACCAAAAATGTGCCTGTTTCAAGATAAACTTAAATCCGTATAACTATCTTATATATAACTCTATATTATAATATAATATAATATTATATTTTCATTTGTATAAAATGTTTTCTATTTTAAGTTACCTTGCCATATTATTTAAATCACTGGTTGTTCATCGGCTTCAAACATCTGTCAACTAAATTTTGGTTGAGGAACAATATGGTTTTCGGTCACATAGGTCAGTAGTAATATAGAATACTATATAGAATCGACAGTCGGATATTTTCCTTTGTTCTATACATTTTGATTTCAGTGGCCTTGAAATCAGCTGTTTAGTTTTTATCATTGCATTTCTTATTATTACATAGATATAATAAATACATTTATTATCTTTATATTGTATTATCATATGAATCATATGAGTAGGTTTCTAACATAATGTTCTCCCGCTGTGAGTATAACCGCTCTGAAATGTAAAAAAACTGAAGTAGTGTGGAGAGTGATTATATGGTCTGATAGTAACAAACTTGTTACTATTTATTAATTCTGTGTAATCTGTTGTAGAAAATCGCTCTCAAGTGGACGTATCCATCGTATTATACGTAATGCTAATATTCATCTTCATTTCTTCGGTCACAATTGAATTCTAAATGTTCTCTATTAGTCGAGTTATAACATTGTGTATATATTATATAATTCTATGTAGGTAATGTATTCTGGACTTAGCCTGTATTGTAATATAATTGAAATAAAATAGTTGTACACATTCCCAAGTACCATCTGCAATCGTGTATATAGCAATGTTAGTTAACTTTGAAGAAATATGAAAAATGTCTATAAATTCAATAAAAATTTGTATACTTTTTGAATGTAAAGGACTAAGGATTTTTTGTTGTATAAACTAATATATAGAATATAATTTTGATAAAAGGGAACACAGAAAAAATGGTGAAAGGTAAGAAATAAAGTTGAGTGGAGGTGTAGTGGTAGAGGTTAGGAGGCTCCAGTATTTAGGGTCAGTTGTACAGAAAGATGGAGGTTTCGAAGAGGATATGAAATACAGGATTAAGTGTGGACAGGTGAAGTGGAAAGAAGCGTCAGGTATTTTTTGTGACAAGAGAATCCCTATTTGGTTAAAAGGTAAATTTTATAAGGTAGTAGTGAGACCTGGTGGGGTTACCAATGAGTAAGTTAAATTACGGATTATTAAATTATTCAATCTACATGATTTAATATTGAACACCCTATTACCACTAGAAATTTTTATTTTTATTATACTTAAAATACGACATTTGAAAAATAATATGTTGATACTATTTCTAAGTAAAATGGTAACTTAAAAATCTAAAAAGATCTTATAAACCTTATGAAGCATTTCTCTCGTCAAATAAAAAAATAATCAAATAGTAATTAAATAAGTATATATTCAGTGTATTTTTTAAAGTTTCTAAGACCATTTTTACGATAAAATAAAATATTATAAAATTTATTGAATGATTTATATTAAGTTAACATTTATTTTTACTCGAAAGTTTTATTTCAAAAATAGCAATATGTTATTCACAAATATTATATTGCAATCGTATACTTGTAAAATATTTAAATATAAATATTTTAGTAAATATCTTTAAATACTTTGGATAAATGTTACTTGATAGTTATTTTTAATAATTTTTTTTTTAATTAATTCTTAACGAATATTCTTTTTTCGTGACAAAAGAATCTCTATTGGGTTAAATGGTAAATTTTATAAAGTAGTGGTGAGACTTGCAATGCTGTATAGAACAGAATTTTGAGCAGTAGCTAGATAGGAAGATAGAATATAGAATGAGCATAACAGAAATGAGAATTTTAAGGTGGATGAGTGGAGTAACTAGAAAAGATATAATAAGGAATGAGTATAGATATTATGGCTTTAATAGTAAACAATATAAGGGAGAATTAATTAAGATGGCTTGGGCATTTATTGGAGGGAAGAGACGGAGGCGGTAATATTAGAAAAGGAAATGTATATTAATAGAAATAGGGGAAAATATATAGGAAATAGAGGAAGACCGAAAATAAGGTGGGGAGATGTGATAGCGAGTGATATTAGGAAAGTGGGTGTAAGTGAAGACGATGCGTGAGATATAGTTAAGTGGAGGTTTAAGACTAGGGTGGCCAATCCTAAATAGTTGGGAGAGAAGGCAAAGGAGAAGTAGAAATATAAAGTTATTTATTACAATAATATTGAGAAATGTCATTAATAATAAATTAATGGAAGGAATTTTAAAAATAAACAAAATTAGCGTATTGATATAAATTACTGAATTATTATAAAAATATTAAATATGTAAATATTGCAGTTTACATGGCTATATTGTACATAAATTGTACAATATATTATACTAAAATTAGTAATAATAACTAATTATTATTTGAAAATATAGTTTCATATTTTACGTGTAATGTAACTGAATCATTATAAAAATTAGTGGAATGTTCACTGAAAATTTAAATTCGTCCATGCTCAAATGTATTTAAAAATAATACCTTCACATTTAAGTGTTATAAAAATTATAAACCCAATAATCTGGTCACTCGTTTTTAATTAAATAATTTTGAACAAAATATACATATTTATTATATGTTTACCAAAAAGTTACCAATTCGCATAAACTATTATTTTCATTTTATTGGAGATGGGGAGGGCCTCACGGAATGCGACTCTTAAATATTATATTTTGATAATTATATTTATATCTAATATGATTTTTAGTGAAATATAAATATATTTTAATTTAATTTGTACGGCCTGAAAATCGTTCTAACTTCTTAAAAATATAAATATCGTTCACGTTCACTACGTTCTATTTAACAGAAACGAGTGGCGTCCAAATGTCAATCATAAAATATGAACGAGAACGTATAAACGTGCATTTGCGAACGTCGTTCTTTCTAAACACTGATAAAAATTAAAGATTAAAAGTTAAGTTAAGCCATTGTTAATATAAGATAGTTAAGTTAATTAGTTAACGAATAAATTAATTACTAGTTGAGTTAAAAGGTTAAATAAAAGTTAGCTTTTTAACTGCACTTGAACTTGTTAAAACTTAATTCTCACTTAAATGATACTTCTGGTCTTATTAATACTTGTGAGGATATTTTCTTATTTTTAATCATACGAGGAAAGTGTGGATGATGCGTAGTTTAATAGTTATTTATTTATTTTTTTTGAAAACCCGTTTAGTATACATAAGTACTAAACGCACTCGAAAAGATTTGTGTACCTGGTATACAAAATTATATGTTTTGGAGTGAAGTGTACTCGAGTTTATCAAAATAGTTACAAAATATTTACTGTTTATCTAAAGAGTCACAACAATACAAGAATAAAACATCAAAAACAGGTTTTCTGTGATTCGTTTTTAAAATGTGACAATAATCGATTTTCAATTGGTTAAATTTATAATAAATTAAACCTTTAAAACCCCCACATGAGTATTATTATTGTGATGTTTATATTATGTGTATGTTAGTATATTGTATATTCTATAATTTTACAGATAATAAATACTTTTAAAAAACCCCATATTATATCTTTGATATTTGTTAATAGACTATTAAAATTCACTTATTTAAAAATCCGGTGTACGTAGTTCCAACTGATGTCGTCTCGATATCATAAATTAAAATTATACATAATATGCTCTGTCCTACGTTGCGGCGACATTGCTAGTCATAGCATGGGTATTAGAAAATCGTATTGTTTTAAGTACTGGACATATACCTTTTGAGCATATCATAGCACGCATATATTTTGATTTTTTATGTGGTGGCTCTATATTCCTTCATCATTTCTGGTGCATTGTTGTCGATTCAACTAATCTGTATTATACTCTAAATTTGCATTTCATTTATTGATCATATTTTTTTCAAATATATTTACTTTATAAATTAACGAATCTCAATCTATTAATTTCTTTCTTTTGTCTCATGGAGAGCGTTTTTAATTCAAATTAAACCCACTTACATATCTTCAGCTTAATTGCGCTAGGTAAATATTTGTAGACTTCTGAGTTAAAAATTGAACATATTCGGGGCAATGCGCTACAGCAAACACTATAATTTAAATATACAAATAGAATATCTAATCTTTCCTATACTTAACTCACCTTCCATTTCCTTTCTTTTGTCTCATAGAAGGCGTTTTTGATTCATATTAAACTCACTTGCATGTTTTTAGCTTAATTATGTTTGGAAAATATTTGTTTACTTCTTGGTCAAAATTTGCAAATATCTGTGGTAATTCGCTGCAGCAAACACTGTAGTTGAAACAGGAAAAAGAAGCATTTGATCCACCATTTTATCGTACTATATTTTTTTGAGAAAATGCGGTCGATAGCGTAGTTACATTCATCGAACCTAACGAATTTCTTTATTTTATCCTATTCTCATATTACATAAAGAGTGATTTTTTTCATATATCAACGCAGAACGTATAGAACTTCAATCCAAAAAAGGTACGTGAACTTATTATTCTCCTATCTATTTCTACTATAAAAGAGTGATAAATTAATTGTAGATAATAATTAGGCACGATATATAAAATAATAATTTACACATCGTATGTTTTTCCTAAAAACACGTAATTTAATACGAGGTGCGTGTGCGCATCGGGGCATTCATACACGAAACTACACAATACGTATTTCAATAATAACATCATTTGATATATACATTTCATATGCATATCTATAGGACATTATTTGTTTAAAACATCATAATATTTACTGCCCGTTTCATTTCAACCGAAACATACCCGTTTGTATATTATAATATTATATTTTTATATTATTTTGTTTCATCTCCATACCTTTGTTCTTTCTTTCATTTCATGACAGATATAATCCGGGGTGGGATATCTATTTTAATTTTAAAAATTCATGAATTAAAATTTAAACACGATGTTCACTTACGAAATATGCGTAAATGAGAAAATAATCGATTTAATGGTTACCCATTTTATGAAGTTCAACTAAATAGCAATTTAGTTTTGTATTGTAAAATAAATTTAATAATGTCTGGTACTCTGATATATGTACCTATATCAATAGTCTACGGGCATAGTGACGTGTTAAGCATTTTGAATAAAACGCAATTCGCTTTCAGAGAATTCAATATATGGTTTATAATATATTTGACCATTTAGTATTCATATAACAGTACCTATTATTATTAATGAACAGTCGATTTTTTTAAATAGGTAACATTATATTCTCTCAATATAAAACGTTGAAAACGTAAAGGTACGTGATAAAATGATTGAATTGTTGAAACTAGTTAAATATTTTATTATTATTAACGAAGATTAATGCTTGTAATAATTTAATGTAACCAATAAAAAAGATAGAATTTAACCAAATTTCTTAACCGTTCCGTCTGTAGTTGTATATATACGTATACAATATATATATATACACAGTACTCTTTTAGTCCTTGGAACTAGCTCAAAATCTTTTTTTTTTTTGGGGGGGGGGGCTTTACCCATAATATTGTCCAATAAGTAAAAAAGAAGTCATCAATTTTTTGTTTACTTTCCCATTTAATAATTATAAAAACATTTTTTTTTTTTGTTGGGGGGAGGGGCTATGAATAACTTTTGAAGGGAAGCTCCCAGATCTACCCTCTAGTTGCGCTTATGAAGTCATTCTGTGATGTAGCGTACAAGCTAATTGATCTCGTGAGGTAGCAAAACAATCTAAATTATGGTTTTTCAGTAACATAGTATTTAATAAAAACATAACAGTTGCCAGTTTAGTTGCTAACCACTGTATCACCAGATATTCAGCACTGTTCAAAAATATATTGTTATCGATAAAAATACTTAATGGCCTCGTGTGACAGTGACTGCCATTTAAAAAAAGTTGCAAATTATATTAAACCTATGCCAGACTATGAGCATAGCCGATGTTCTGTTTACTTTACAAAAGGTGGCCGTAATGCGATTCTTAATAAAGGTTATATACCTAAAGATTAAGGGTACAACATAAAGAACGTGCCCTTAGCATGTCTGTTGTCAGTAAGGGTAGAAGCACTTAGCTTGTCGGATAATATACTCATGGATGTATTGCATTTGAAAGCAATGATAAATCATTTCATTCGAAAAAAAATGATTATGAGCGCGGCTTCGGTGTATTATACATAATTATTAATATTAATTATGTTATTCAGTAAGTTTAACGTTATATCAAACGAGTAGTCGTGGAAAAAAATGTGATTTAGTGTGACTTTATCTATATTATAAAATATAATAGCTTGATTTAATATAAGTATATCTATAACTATAGCTGTCAAATATACATTTAGTATATTTTATTTAGAGTTTAGTTCCTATTTTGTTTTTCCAAAACTAACAAAATATTATAAGAACTCTTTGATTTAATTTTTGCATATTAAAATCCTCTATACAATAGTAATATAATTAAACAATCTCATGGCCTAATAGTTAAATACAATTACAATAATAATCATACAATATCAAATAATGTTTGATAAAATATATAATATATAGAAATTTCGAATACTATAAACTGTGTACGTATATTATATTTTATAGGTATACATAATAAATGTATACTTTGAAAGAACATTTTATGTTAAGTACAATTTCCTTGTTTGGAGATAAAAATATTCCTTTAATTTATTGAACATTTGATAAACTATTTACCTAAAAAGAAACATAGTATGATATATATATATATATAGTATATACATACCTATAATCTATATACGTTACCCGTGGTTTATAAATTACTTTATAGTTTATACATATAAGTTATAATCCACTAAGAATGTACTATTCGCTGTTTGACTAAAACAAATGGTCTTTATAAAACATTAACGAATAATTTTAATATTTTTAGTATAAATCTATACTTTGATGGAACATTTTATATTAAATATATTATATGATTTTTTAGTGTTAAAAGACAGTAGGTAATACCCCTTAAGTTTATTCAACATTTGATATACTAAACTTATATACCTATACAACCAGGAGAGAGGTTAGTTAGTATACGGGGCTCACCATAGCATAATCCGAAATAGAGGTACCAGAGTTTAATGGGGACGTTGACAAATGGTGCTCCTGTCGTGATATTATGTTCTATGCATTTGTGCATAATACATAATCAGATTATTTCGGATATTGGGTGTTTTCATTAATAAAAATCGTCTTCATCGGGGCCAGGTTTAGCAGTAATCAAGTCCATTTGGCTAACGGCCGACAATTACAGAATCGCGTGAAATGCACTTCAAAAGTCGTTTGAAAATAATCGATTGTACATTTTGTATGATTAGCGATGGTACATGTTGATCGGTTATTCGTGTTGTCGTCGATCAAAAGGGAATATGTTCAGTGGCATTATAGTGGCGTTCGTCAATATATTCCACGAGAACGTCACCGCAATCAAGATTTTAGGTATAAAAGACCTTACTGGTTTTTATTATTTTATGTCGGCACGCCGGTGCTCGATATTGAAACCAGAAGACTTTATGAAACCTGTATACCGTAGACAGAAGTACCAACCTTGTAAAACCACTTCGCCGTGCTCAGAATCTAAAATATTATTTTTCGGTCGATTTTTGAAATTTAACATTAATTAATGAACGACTAACATTAATACTAAATTTCTTCAGGTTTTAAAATCTAATTTTACCAAATATTTGGACTTAAATACCTTGAGATTTATAATTATTTGGAAAAATTTAAATAACTATAACTTTTATAATATATATGATTATAAAGTAAAATATTATATTAATATCCATTACAAAGAAATAAAGAGATAATTTTCGAATACTCGATTATTGTCTTATTAATTATTGATAATAATTATTTTAATATAATCATATTGGGTCATTCTAGGACTAACATAATATATTAACTTTCAATATTGTAAACTTTTAACGATGGTTCTTAATCAAGTAAGGTTGTAATTAATACATCTTTTATAGGTACATTATAAAGTATGTGTTAATACATTACATTATCAAAGACGATTTGAAATTTATAAAATAATAATTAATTCAAATAATAATAGTATTATTAAATAATAATTTCAAAACTATTTTATTATATTAAATTTTATAGAAGCATTAATTTGTGTAAACACTTTGATAATATTTAAGCATCTTCATTTATAAATATATAAATATGTAAATATAAATTAACGTTTTTTTATTTTTTTATAAAGTAACATAGTTTTATCAAGGACATTTAATAATATAATTATTTTTGTTATTGATATTATTATTTATTATAATATATTATTTAAAATATCAAACGTTGTGTTACAAAATATTATAGTAGTACCTATATTGTTATATTTGAAATTGTTTTTTAAACTGAAATGTTGAAATATACTGTAATCAAATTGATTGAAAGAAAAGTAATATATTATTTTTTGGAAATTTTTATATCTATTGGAAATAAAAATATATTTTATATTAAATGTCATAAAATGAATATAAATGTGAATTGAAAATTATAGTATTCAATTTATATCGGAGGTAAAATATTTTCTTGTTCGTATATTTATATATTTGCGGATTAAAGTTTTATCCTTTTTATTATTAATATTTGAATCATATATATACCTATATATATATATATATATATATATATATATAAACATATATTGTTATATTTTAATAACTAAACTTTTAGTCACAAATCACAATGTACAATAATTTTTAACATTAAATTCAAAGAAAATTCTGCAATTTTAAGATTACCTATAAAAGTAGTTAGATAATTTATATGTTAAAGATCTATTATAAAAAAGAAAATATTTTTATTATAATTTATATATTTTTATCTTATTTTTTTGTTCACTATATCTATGAATTACAACGTTGACGATTCATTGTTAACTTATAAAATTTCAATATAAAATAAATTTGATTAATAAAAACGACACTTGTGGCATACAATTAGGAAAGTTGTTTAACCGCCCCCTTCTAATGTGATTTATTTTACCTAAAAAACCCATTAATTATCTAAAAAAAAAACTTTTAAACAAATTCAGAACCCCATGGTCATCTACAGACTAGTATTTACGTACATTTTTAATAAAATATAATCATTAAATATTTCTAAAAACTTGTAACTTCCAACCCATATATTTTAAGTTTTTAGTTAAAAAATAGTTGTTACTTTCTATAAATATTTATAAATACCTACCTACTTTAAATTAGTGGAGTTATACAATTTTATAATATATGATAATTAATTTTATTATTTAATAAAAAAAAGATGTTTTTAAATTTGTTTTCGACTATGATGATAAACTGTATTAAAAAAGCAACACTTTTCTTCGTAACCTAATCTAAACATTAATAGATATTGAAATTTAGAATCAAATTACCTACTTATTTATTGACTGTATTTTACATAATTGAATCAAATTTGGTTGACAAATTAAATTAAAAACAATCACGTATTTTCTAATTTCATAGATAATGATGATTACCATTTAATAAAAAAATGTTAATCGTAGTAATAAGTTAACTTTACACAATGCATGGTTTTTCATTGGCATATATCATGATCCAACGACCAAAATACTTAAATAAAAAAATAAAAATACTCAAATACAAATAAATTATGAAATATTGTTTACTAGGTTAATTGAAATTTACAACAACCTTATATTAATCGATAAATATACGAAATAACTATAAGGTAACAATGACTGTGTTATCAGTTTCTCAATTTTTGTTATTTATTATCATACTATGTTTTAACGTGTATTCGTAATACATTAAAACATGTATATCATCGTTAATTTATTAATAAAGTATAATATATTATAATATGACTTTATTGTGTATTTTCTCTATATTATAAAACATAACAATGTCAAAATAACGTTTTAATATTTTGAAGCCAATAATAAAATAATTATAAATCGAAGGCCGATGATTAATTTTTTGATTACGATATGATATCGTAACAGATGTAACTATAAAATTGAATCATGAACTATTTAGACTTTTGGACATTATCCATTAGTATATTACGGTTTTAATGTTGAATATTATTTTAAGTCTGTGTAATTTATATCGTTTGGTGATAAATCAGGAAAATGTTTTTAAAGTCTTTAAATTGATAAATATTTTTGTTAAATATTTGTCCTATACCTATATAATATAATAACTTTTAATAATATTATTTTTGTTTGTGTTAAAAAAATTTTTTTCTAAATGTAGGAATATAATTTATTAAAACGTACTAAAACGTTTTACTAAAGTACTAAAATTGTATTAATTTATTTTATAAATATTGATACTTATGATACCGTCTACAAAAAATAGGTAGATAGATTATATTTTAAAGAGTATGACATAATAATATGTATTTTATTGTAGAAGAATTCGATATTAAATTCTTAAAGTTGATATTAGTAGGTATTTAAATACATTTTAAATAAATACTTTCATTTATATTTATATCATTTTTGAAGTATTTTTTATAAGATTCAACGTTAATCTAATATCTAATTTATTCAAAATATTTAACATATATATACATCTATATATAAACAAATAAATTATTTAAGGATAAGTTTAATAATAATAAATATTTTAAATAGACAATTTAAATTAACTTGAATTATTGTTAGTATAAATTATGGTTGTTAATGTTCATAAGTAATTTATTTTAATTAAGGTATTATCAATAACAAATATAATATTTTTTATATGATTCGTATTTCCTAATGTAAAGAAATTATGAGTTGCATAAAAATCAACCTTAAAATATGTTATAACTAATGGGTCTTTAAATATTAAATAATTTTTTACATCATTTTCGAGTTACAAAAATATTTTATAATTTATTCATGGAAACTATATTTATTATCTATAAAAATTATTTAAAACATAATAAAATATTTGTATGCACAATATCCATCATAAAATATAAATTAAATATGTATTTTAAAATTTTTAACAAAGTTAACTACTAAAAAACCCGGGAAAAATTTGCGTAAATTTAGGTGGAAGCACTTAGCTTATTAGATTTGATACTCTTACTGGATGAATTATATTCGAAAATGTGATTCTGAGCGGAGCTATTATGTACATAATTAACATATAAAACTATAAAAAAACAAATAAATAAATAGTAAAGAACATTGGTACCTATACCTATGTATAATAATATAATATGTACTTTGTTAAATTTTCTAGATATTACATTAATTGTTTTTGGAAATGTGATGAATTAACCATAACCGACATAATAATGTTGTCAAATATCTCAAAATACGTAGGTTTATACTTTTATTAAATTTTCAGGTTTTAAGTACACCAAATATTAAAAACATGTAAATAACCTGTAAATAACCTGTAATACAATTTCATCAACATCTATATAGTACTATATTACATATTCGGTGTAAATTTAAAAATTTAAAAACCGTTATTTTCGTAATTTCGAAGAAATAACCAAAATCGATTTGGACGCAATCGCGTTTTAATGTTATTTTTGGCTAATTTTTCATTACGCGTTTACCAAAAAAAAAAAAAAATCTCTTTAAAGTACTATTCTGATAAAATTTTCTAATGGAAAATAAACATATACGTAACGATTAAATTAAGTCTTCTGGTTAAAATGTGGTTTAAAACAACTTATTCTGAATAATTAACTTGTGGACTGTAAAGCTAAAATTTAACGGACACATTTATAAAAACAAAATTTATTAACGAATATTTAAAACTACTAAAAACTTTTCTATTTAACTAAATATTTTAAATATTAAATTAACTTTGAAACCAACTTTTAATTTCAAATTTAATAAACAATATAATATTTTATCGTAGGTGTTCAACACATATTATATGATTCATATTAATATGTAGATAGTCGTCAAACGTAGTTATCACATATTGAATAACAAAATATTTTTTTATTAAATTAACAAGAATTTAGAAATACTAATACTGGAAATGTACACATTATTATGAAACAATAGTCAAAAAAGCAGTTATGTTATTCATATAATTGCATTCATTCGCTTGTATATAACATAGAATGTTAGAACATTAAAAAGAACATAAAATGTGGTACTTCCATTGTTTCGTTAATACAGAAAATATTTAATATACTTAAATGTATCTGTAAAACGATAAAGTTTTATTAGAATAAAACTATTTAAATTTTGATATGCCAAGAATTTGCATATTTAGAAACTTTTTGTTATCTCTAATTCAATTTATTGTATTTTCAAATTCTTTTTAAATTCCTCTTATCTATTTCCATAACTTAACGAGACCGGATCTGAATCTATTATCTTATATTTAATTTGGAATTCGTCGAGTTATTTCTAACCTTTTGAGTTTTATATATACATATTGAAGTTTGTGCATAAATTATTATAGTAAAAATATTTGTATTATATTAATTTTTTCAATAACTGAGTTTGAAATCTTGCATTCGTTTTATTAGTTTCTATGTCGATAAGTAGAAAAAAATGTTTTTAACGGTTAACTCTTATAATTATCTTCAATATTTATATTGGGTTTGTTATACATTTATACCTATTAGTAATATATATCTGTATAATATAAACACTCCAATAATCTTTAGTTTCAATAATGACATTGTCAAAGTCTATTGTTGTAAATTCGTTCTCCAAGTCAATGGATAATTTATAATTTTCTTTTTACATTCAATTATAGTTCTCTGTCAACTTTACTGTCTTGTGAAACAAACGAATTATTACTTTTGATACTCCCTCAAATCATAAAATATGAATTCTATTGTTAACTTTATTCTTATATAATTTCAATCGTTTATCTCATAATTACCATTTTGGTATACAAGAATATTCTATCGTGTACAATCTTTAAAAACTTCACCTTTTATTCTGAAGTTTTTTTAAAATGTACATAAATATTATAAATATAACTTAAAACTAAAAAATCTTACAATCTAATGTTATCAAAGTATAATATAATGTTATTTTCGGTGGTGGTTTTTGAACATTTTTCTTAGGAAGGGGGAATGATCAGAGCCAAAATATTGCTTTAAAAAGAAAAAATAAGCAAAATAAAAAAGGGTAATATTCACATATTCTTTTTCTTTATCACTAGGGGGGGGGGTATCATTTATCAGTAGGTATGCATAAATACTGTTTAATTTAAAAATAATGCTGTTAAGTTGCTTATTATACCTCATGAAATTTTGTTTACATCTATAAAACTTGGGCGAGTTAATGTTATAATTTTAAAAGAGAGAATAATTTTTTTAGTATTATTATAATTCAAATAAAACAGTCATAAGTTATAAATTGAAAGTGATATTCATGATATCTTTATTTACGCCAAACTATTAAGTATTAATTATCTCGGGGTTTTGTCTTATAATTCAATATATGAAAATACCATATATCATGTTGAGTTTTTAGATTCTGAGCGTATGGTTTTACAATGATGTTTATTTTATTTTATTTTTTATTTTTCTGTAAACACTTTTTCTACCAGAAAGAGTGCTCTGATTTTTACACTCATACCCGGTTTCCGGTAGCAAATTGCATCTAGTTGGTACTTTTAAGAGGTCATTTTTCGATTTTCATAATAGTTTTTTAATGCATAAGCAAAAACTACCAAAAAATTACGAAAAATACGATTTCGTAAAATCGAGAATTTAATTTCGTCGTAATTTCGAAAATAATCACTTGAAAATCTTGAAATTTTTATCAAATATTCAGTTTAGTAATATATTTACGTTAATTAAGTTTTTTTTAATTTTTTTTAAATTTTGGTCTATTTATAGACATTTTTAGTTTTCAAGGCTTTTAAGTCCTAAAAGGAGTAATTTTCGGTTTTAAGTTCTGAACATTTTATACAGCGTTAAATATACGTTACTCTAACTAAATTCAAAAAATCTTACAAATCCGATGTCACAATTTTTTTTTATAGTCATTTTAATTTTTTTGACAAAATTATCAATTTTGAGATATTTAAGCACAAATAGTTGGTAAAATGAGATTTAAAGACCTGGGCAAAAATTGTGATTTTCAATGATGAATAACACGACTAAAAAATAAAATAAAAATAACAGCCTCGATAAATCCCTAGAAAAAAAAATGATATGAATTATGTATACTACACCGAAGCTACTCTCAGAATCGTTTTATTGAATGCAATGATTTATCATTGCTTTCAAATTCAATACATCCACCAAAAGTACCCTGCCCAGTAGCGAAGTGCGTCCACCAATACTGACACCCGACGAGCGAAGTGCTTCCACAACCTACTGACCGGCTTTTTTATCTTGAGTTACAACGTACAAAAATGTCTTGAAATTCGTGGATATGAGAATTGAACATATCTTCCCTATCTTACCGCTGAAGTAACTAATTGTACCTATTTTATTATTCACTCCCACAATACCTGTATATAGGTATACCCATCTCTTGAAAATTATTAGTATCATCTGCCTATAAATTAATTTGAAAATTGATTGAACCAGTTAGGATTAATTTATAAAGTAGGTACCAGATAGTCAAACAATTCAAATATAGAACAATAAATTGGAATGGTAAACATTATACGTAATGTACGATGAAAAAATCCGAAAGCGTCTTCAACCAACATTTTATTACTCGATCTTACCGTTTACTGGTATTTGTCTCGATAAATATAAAGTAAAATCCGAAATAATGAACTATTACGGAAATCTAGTCGCATAAAAATAAACACGAGATATGACGAGTGTAAATAAAACCCATCTGAAAACCGTAATATATGATTAATCGTATTTTAGACTCAGTTTACTCGATGAAGTAGGCTGTAATTGCACGCACCTGAAAATCAATAATATTAATAGGTTATTTACCCATCGACTAATAGTAAACGATATGGATTTTCGAGTGGAGAGTGATCCGAATGACAATATTGTAAAAACGTACACACAAATAAAGGTGGCGTAAATAAATTAATCGTTTCGTAAAATTTTACGATGAAATACAAAATAGACTAAAACCCATGAAGTTAGTGTTAAGCTGGTTTGGCCGCTGTCTTCTTTGATGTACGCCGAACGCGTTGATGTGTAGTGAAAATGCGACCACATTTTGCGGGAGATGAGATGCGGTCCAGTCACCGAAGGGAATCTGTGGAGAAACGGTTAACGATTTACTCTCCGCTTAAAACAGTCTGTTGCCGTTAGTTCAGCATACCTTGTACACGTGGAAAAATGTGTTTTTTAGGCGATGTATTTTTCTCGCGTACGTCAATTTATATCGCGTATGCTGTACTCGATTATGTGTGATTTGTCAAAATGCACATAACTCATTATTTTCTTGTAATATCCGAGCGAGTGTTGCCGGTCCGTGTTTGTAGTTTATTGCATATTATTCGTAATATGAGTTCCCCCTCTTTTTATTTCATGTCTTCTTTATCTGTTAATCTTCAGTGTACCTAAGAACCTAAGTCGTCAGTGCCGTGAAAACCATATCTGGCACCTAGGGCAACCAATTTTTGCCACCACTCATACCATTAGCGCAAATAGATAAAGGAGGGCTATGTCCCCCTAAAACAAATTAAAAGTACTTAAGGTTTTTTTTTTTTTTTTTTTTTACTATATTTTAAGTATTGGAAAATATTCTACACATTAAGATGTAAAAATGTATTTTAAAATTTTATTCCCAAAATATTTATACATTTGTACCTATGTCTTATTCACAAAAAAATAAAATATGTGAGAGAACCGGACCACATTTTTAATGAAAAACAATTAATATACATATATATATATATATATAATAACTATTTAACTTTATACATATACTCGTATAATCATATAAATCTTTACTATACAGCTACTTTATATTATTTTTACTGTATACCTAATTCCCTAATATAGAAAATACAATTAAGAAAAAATATATTCAACAAATACATTTTTTTGAGCTTTTAGTTTTGAAAATTATTTCACAATATTTGTCCAATTATGTTCTAGGTTATTTAATTTTCAATGCATACAATTGACAACGCCGATAGTTTTTCATTTAAAGAACGTACGTAATTTTTTTACCCTTTTGAGAACAGAAATATATATCTCTTTTCACTTGCATTAGAACATGACATGCACATAAATATGTTTAAGGCAATTTCAACATTAGGGAATGTTTTTTTTAGTGTATTCTTTGCATGTTTTTTTATATTTATAAAGTTTTTTGAATTGAATAATTTCTTCAACAAATTCTTTCTCCAAATCATCCAAATATACATTTACTTGTTCTATAATGCTTTCCAACTTAGTTTATTTGACTTCATAGTTTCTATTTCTAGTTAAAATGAATAAGTTAAATATCCATAGTTACCTATATAATATTATAAATGGGGTATAGGTTATTAAAGTAGGTATTTTTTTACTAGAATAGTATTACATTTTGTTAAACATAAATTACAAGAACATAGAATTTATTGAATATTAAGTAGTAATTTGTACTAGTACCTAGTAAAGACAATTTTTTTTTTTTTTTTTTGTAAAACATTACACTAGTGTACTCACCTAACATTCAACATTTTTAGATTCTGAGAGAAACGTATTAGTTTTAGGATGATGTGTTTTTTTTAAAAAAATTTTTTTGTCGGTAATCAAAAATTCTATAAGAAGAAGTGTTTTGATCATTACATATAGCACTATTTTCTGGTAGAAAATTGCATCAAGTTGGTAGGTACTTTAAAGAGGTTATTTTTCGATTTTTGAATTTTTTCGATAAATGCGTAAAAAAAACTAACAAAACATAAGCATACAAATCGGTAAACACGATTTTGGTAAAATTCTTCATAACTCCGAAAATATTAATGTAAGTGGCATGAAGTTTTTACTACAAACGTATATCTGTAAAATATTAATACAATAGTTTTAGACAATTTTTACCTACTATTAGGCTATTTATAGCAATATTCAAATTTGAGACATTTAATTCATAATAGTCTTAATTTTTTTTTCAAGACCTAAACATTTAATACAGTGTTAAAGTACGCAACTCTAGCTACATGCAAAAAATTTTAAAAATCGGTATGCACATTATATTTTAATAGCCATTATAATTTTTTTTTTGAATACTTATTTAATTTTTTCGACATTTTGGTATGAAATGTGTTAGATTTTTTGGGAAATAATGGATTTATGAGCCTGAGACTTTCACCAAGTATACGTATATTACTAAATTATAAAGAACAAACAATTTTGGAAATAGTTTTCCTAATTTTGGGTTTTTTATAGCAAATTTCAATTTTAAATCATTTAATTCATAATAGTCTTAATTTCAGGTTTTAAGACCTGAAATTTAATACAGTACCAAAATTACGTTATTCTAGCAACATACCAAAAAATTTAAATATCGTAGAAATAAAATTATTTTATAGCCATTTAATTTTTTCCGAAAATATGTATTGTTTTAGTATGAAATGGGTTTGAAATGTGTTCAAATTTCGAGAAAATAATAAATCTATAAATTTGAAATTTTTTCCAAAAACTTATGCAATTACATTATGAAGGCAAACAGTTTTTGAAAATGTTTACCCATTTTTGGGCTACTAAAAGCAATTTTCAATTTTGAGATAATTAATTCATAATAGGTAAAACTTTTATACTTTACAGAACAATTCGATTTGTTTTTTTTCAATTTAATTATATCTTTTGATTAAAAAAATAATGGTGAAATCAGAATTTGGCGATCAAACCGGGTTTTAAAGTTATATAAAATTCAAATTTAGCAATTTTAGCGTCACGTAGTTTAGTGGCCGCTAATGGTATTTTCATGCGCTCGGTATATTAGGTTATTTTAATATTCTAATACTTTTTTGCACATTAATCAATCTTTTTTAGTTTAATATACTATTTAATATTATTATATTATTAGTATTATACACAGTAATTGCCAACCTAAGGTATATCCACCGAAAGAATGATTTTTATTTAAAAACAAATGATATATCATTGCTTTCGAATTCGTTATATCCGTCATCATTATTCTACCCAACGTGTGAAGTACTTCTTGGCTTTTTTAAAATTATTCTTAACGTTAATAATATGTCATTTAATAAAAATAAATTCAGTTATATAATTACTTAAAATATTTTAAATTAACTGTCTTTTAAATGAAACGCGTCAACACAATATCCACATTATTTTCTATATCTTTTATATGCCTAACTTGGTAATGCAATTAAATTGTATGACAATAAAATTATTTTACCCAATATTCTTGTATTCAATATAATTTTATATAGTATCTATAGCTACAGGTACTTAAAATACACTCCTAACTTAAGATAAAACTTTAAACTTGACTTAATTATTTATACAAAGCTAAAATTACTTAATAATACAAAATTCTAATTATGGAATTTGAAATATATTTAAAAAGTTATGTAAATATACTTAGAAAATTGAATAAGAGTTCAAATCTTAGGGCAGGGCTAGTTTTAAGGGAGAACGGATGGGCGGAATCCTCCCCAATTAGGAAGTAGTTTGGCGAAAAACAGTTCAACTAGGTATCCTAAAAAAAGGTCTTAAAAATTGACATAGATATTATCACTTATATTTAATATAATATACAGTGTTGAGATTTATCTAGATTCGAGATCTAGATAGATTATCTAGATATAAATTGTCTTCATTATTGCTTGTCTAGATATATAATACATAAATTATCTGTAGTTTTATTTATTTTTTTTATATATTTACACGTACTTTCACAAGTACTTATATATACTACATTTCTATCTATATTTATCTATATATATATATATATATATATATATATATATATCATGAAAAAACTTAATATAGTTAAATTCTACACAAACATAAAATGTGTCTACACTATATTATAGCAAATATACAAATCAACAACTTATATATCTATCTATTAGTCAATTATAGATTCTAAACGAAACGAGAAATCTCTTGGTTTTACAATAATTAGGTATAGGAAATTTAAAGGATAAGTAAACGTAAATAATAACTATACCCATCCAAAATTATTATAATTATAACTGGCTATATACTTACCTATAAATTGTTAGGTAACTACTTAGTGGTTCCTATATATCGCATGTAGATAGTACTGTACTTTAGAAAAACTATACTATAATACACAGACACATTAATATACTAATCATAAAATAATAATAGATAATGACTAGGGCTAAGGATTTCTAGTACTTAAAAAATGCAAAATATGCATGCACTTATGCATTTAAAAATAAAAAAATATACACTTTAAATATACTCTATAAAAAAATTTATTTATAATAAATGATGATTTTGAATAATATAAAATAAGTTTTTTTTTTGTAAAATTAATTTAAATTATAAAATATAAAAGGTATACATATTTCTATTTTACCAAAAAATTAGATTTTTAAAATTTTTTTTTCGAGTTTATGTAGTTATTGACAATAAAAACGATAGTGCATTCAAAATTTGGCGGTCAGACTTAGTCATTTTTAAAGTGATTAATCATTGAAAATGTGAAAACAACATAAGTTAATGCAAACAATTGCAGAAATTTAATTTTGGTACAAACACACGTAATTTTTAATTATGTGACATTAATTTTCATCTTCGTACTTAGTGCGTATAACGTGGGTTATATGTGGTTACAATCCTAAAAACATAAAATAGATTACGGCTATATATAATAAACCGAGGTGACTTAAGAATGTTTCTAACACAAATAGAGCCGAAGGAACCGCTACATCAACATCTACCTAAAATCATGATAACTGTGGGACTTTGAAAAGTAGTATTTCAATTCTTAATACTGTTTTGAATTCATTGGTTTGTCTTCTACGAATCAACTGAGTATTTTTTTTTAAACTGTGTTATTTATTTATTTATTATTAAAAATTGCTAGTTTTAAACATTGATTATATTTCAATCTGTAATAACAAAGAAAAATGCCTAGATCGATCCCTAGAAGACAGGCTGACAACTGTTTACAGATTTTAAATTCGAATTTCCAAAGTTCCACAAGCTTATCACGCTTATTGGCCTTTTCGTCGAAAATGTTGTGAGTATACAACAATAAAAATCGATATGGAAATGGGGCTATTTTTAAATGTTTATAAATATTTGTAAAATGTTAGATTTTTATCATTCTTAATATTTCATAAAAATTGCCAATTCAGAACCCTTTAAAAATGGCAGGTGTTGCGGACGAAAACCCATTCCTTCTCATTAGAATTTATATTTATTTTTATTATAATAATTATAAATTAAAAGTTAAAATATACACGCAAAATAAATGAATTAGTTGTTGCACTTTTTTTTATATATATTAATTGATTAAGGTATTCTTCTATATTAGGACGGTAAGTGGGTGTTAAAGGAAATAAGTTTGGGAACCTCTGCATTAGACGTATATGGTGGAATATAAGCGCATAACTTTATATGTGTAAAAATATTGCAATTTATCCTAACATAACACTGCAATAGAAAATATAAATACATTATTTTTTTTTTTTTTACATACCAAATTGTTTTTTATTTGGCACATCATTAATAAATATGCATAAGTACCTATAATAATTGGTTTTATTTTAACAAAATAATATGTGCATGATACTAATATAATTCAGTAGGTATTCACAACACGGGCGAATATTATTATATTCGTGTAGATCAAAGGGTATCATACGATTTAATTTTTTTTTTACTTCCATAAAAATATGGTACCTAGTAAATACTAGTTTTTATGAACTGGTCAAAACCTATGATCTAAAACATAACAGAGGAAAACTGCGGCAAGCAAGATTTATGTAATCTCATAGCAATAATCAAAACAGTTGTCCTTGGAATACTGAATAAACCTAACTAACTATATTCGTAGTCTACATGACACAGGGGATAAAATATATATAATTATTATAATGTATCTATACGTCCTTCTCGTTTATGATAATATTATGATGACAATGGATGTACATTACAGTGATATAAAGTGGAATTTAAAAGTACCACTTGAATATAAAAACATACTTATAGTGGGTATTGATTTTCATATTTTAAATATTATCGATTGCATATACCGTGTTTGCTTTTCACAAAAATAATTTTAAAACATGTGAAAAATGAAAGTGACTTTTTTCTAGATAATATATATTTTCTGTAACATGCTTGAAGAGTTTTTTAAAAAATCATTGAAATAATATTACACTACATTATTATTATTTACTAAAATATTTGAACTATTTTCGGTTCCAAAAATACATGTATTTGTTCAACTAAGACATTTCAAATACATCCAAAATAACTATATTATTTAGTTTGGTACACAGATAGAACTATAGATTATTTATTATTTAGAAATAATAGGTATGCAATATAGGTTATTATATAAAATATTTTATATCCATACAAAATATAATATTTTTTAACATATTGAATTCTCAACGCAATCAATTATAGATTTAAATAATATCAGAATTAATTTTATTGCTTTTAATTTATTAAACTAGTAGAGTACTATATAGAGTATTATATTATTATAAATAATAATATAATAATTATAGTTAGAGAATTCAAGTTTACTAAGATTATAGTACATATTTATAATAATAAAAACTACATATATCCTATCTTCTTAATCTTACATCTTTTAATAGGTCCATTGTACAGAATGATTGAATTTTGAAGAGAATATGAAATACATGATTAAGTATAAATAGATGAATTGGAGAGAAGCATTAGTTATTTTGTTTGACAAAAGAATCCCTATTAGATTAAAAGGTAAATTTTTATAACGCAGTGGTGAGACCTGAAATGATGTATGGAACATAACGTTGGGCAGTAGATAGGGTAGGAATATAGAACAAAGATTGAGTTTAGAAGAGATGATAATATTAAGGTGGACGAGTGGAATAATTGGAGAGGATAAAATAAGTAATGAGTATATAAAAGGTAGTTTGAGAATAGCTTCGATAGTTGACAAAATGAGAGATTAAGATGGCTCGGGAAAGTATTAAGAAGGGAAGAAACTGAGGCAGTAAGATGTATGGTAAAATAAATGTTGATGTATATTAAGAGAGGGAGAGGAATACTGAAAAAGAGGTGGGGGATATTATGGAGTATGATATGAGGAAGGTCCCGGGTAAATTAAGAAGATGTGGGAGATAGAGTAAGTGGAAGTATAGGACTAGAGTAGTCTACCCTAAATAGTTGGGAGAATAGACGAAGGAGAAGAAGAGTTATACGTCGAAATTATAATCTTTAGGAAGAAAATTGTCATGAAGTTTAAAAATATAATATGTAAATTCAATACACTCTATATTAGATTATTAGCAAATAATTAAAATTAAAAATTAAATTAATATTATTTTATTAATTTATAATTAGTATATTATAATATTATAAATAAATAACAATTAATGTACATAATATTATATACAGTAATTGTTATTGATTTTCACTCTAAATTTTTTTAAATAAATCGCCATTACTTTCCCCATTCAAATACATGTTTCTTTAACTCTACAACACTTTTTCTAAATAATAATAATGAGTGTTACCTAATATTAAATATTTAAAACATATCATAAACATGTAAATTTAATCAGTACGTATATAATGTTATAAACATATTTCCAGTCATTAATTATCAGTATTTATAAAATTGAATGACCCCTTAATTATTAAAAAAAAAAAAAAAAAAAAAAATACCAAGTTAATTGAATGTATCATATTATTTTGGTTTCGAAATGTAGTCGATTTAAACTAAACCTGAATGGGTACATTATCCAACACTTTTGCTACTCTCTAGTTAAAATAATATTTATTGAAATAGTCTTATGTACTTACCGTGCCTACTGAAAATAATAAAATCTGATAGATATAGGTATAACTGTAGACAATAAAACACAATGAATATTATAGTATACAATAATATATATTAATATATTCAGTAAACATTTATCAGTGAGAAATAATAATAGAACAACAACCAAATATGGATTATATCATTAATATATAGGTAGTTAATATTATAAAATACATAATATAGACGTGTATATATATATTATAATAAATAATATTATTGTATTCACATAATATAAAACAAATTCATTTATGGTATTGTTATTAATATTTTGATGTGTATTTACATATATACACTTTACTTTTAGTTATCATTCTAATATGAAAAGAAGAATTTTAATATTAATTTCTTAAAAATATTACACAAGAATAGTCTTTACTAGGTACATGGTATTTTATATCTAAGTAATTCAATAACCACACAAATTTAAATAATACATTTATAGTCCTAGTTCCTTATAGTAAAGAATAAAATACATTTAACATTATAGGCTTTTATAGTTGTTGATATAAAATACAGTAAATAATATTGTTAAACATACCTATTGTATGCAGCAAAATGTATATTGATCATATGAATTAATAGAATAATAACAAACAATATGTACTACAAATTTTATTTAAGTACAATTTCTCCATAAAATGCATAGAAAATATAGATTTTCAAAATCGTATTTATAGTTTTAAATTTTAAATAAATCGGTAAAATGTGAAACAATTAATAAAAAAATATAATATTATGTATTTGATAGCATTTTAAAAAAAACCTTAAAATAATAAAAAATGTAAATGAAAATTAATTCCTTATAAACTTGTTTTATTTTTCCACATTTTACCCTAATAATGACATTACGCAGTTGATAGACATTTAGCAACATGGAAATATTAACAACATGAATTTCGAAATTTGGTATTGATATTTTTTGTGAGTTTTGAAACATTTTTATATGGCCATATGATGTTTAAAAAAAAAATATATTTATGGATATTTTATTCTGTTCATCTCATAATAATTAGTTTATGTCATATTATTTAATTTTATTATTTTACAGTTTATGTTAAGATCACCATTTGAGTGATAAATTAAAATATTCGAAACCATAATATTCATGTCCACAGTAATCAATGATTTTACACACGTATTAATGGTTTATATGAAATTAGTTCTGAAATTACCTAAATATTTAATAAGGAAGTTATAAAAATAATTTATTTATTTCATACTGTATTATTATGTTATCTCAGATACCATAATATTATAGTAAAAACGATAAAGAATGAACGAACTTGTAAAGAAACGTTGTTGCTCAAAAAAGTAAGAAAATAAATTTATTAGGATTTAAAATTATTTTGCGAAAGTGATAGTTTAGTACTAATTAAAAAATTAGTATTTGTCATTTTAGGGTTCAATTTTTTATGGCCCAGAAAGTATTTATTAATTAATTGAATAAAAATTAATAACAAACTAATAGTTCTTTTTTATTTTTTTTTTGTGGAAATGCATAGATGTGGTAGAATTTGTAGCCAAGGGCGAGGGTAGGAATAATAGAACTATAATTTTCCTTTAATTATATAGATACAAAAAATAATAATTTAGTTATTCAATGATAGACATGGAACTTATTTTGTTTTAAAAGAACATATCCTGCCTTATAGATTTTATATTTTATAAACGATATTCTGAATAAAGTACTATTTTGAGTCGACGGGGTAGTTGAATTGGATGGTCAATATAATAACCATCAAAATTTCAACCCTCTTCTCCCGTAACACAGAATACGTTCTGGCTACGTCATTGCATGGGCACTTAAATTGTTCATTTTATAGAATTTAATAATATTGTTTCAATTTGATATAATGAATTTCACTGTTCTTCTTATTACTATTATTTATATAGCAAATGGAGCCGATTAATTATAATTTAATTTGACATGAATAATAATTGTTTGTAATTTCTCAGTTGAAATACAGAATTATATTTCGCGATAATTGCCAATTTGTGTGTGTAAATTAAGAATGCCAACATAACGATGTGGCCATTTACGATTTGACAAGACATAATTCGTACCTAGGTCTTTATTTTAATAAATCGAGTGCTGTGTGAAAGAAAGCTAATTTTAAATTAGAACTAGGTAGCCTTTGACATTTTATTTGATATGGTTTTAGCTTTTATTTTAAGATTTATAAATTTATTTTGGTTTATACGTAATGCAATAAAATAATTTTAAAAATGTACATTGAGCACCAAGGACACATAAAACGCTTATCTTAATATATGTTATTTCATATTTGTAATATCCAGATATAAATAAGTATGCATATCAACTATTTTATTAACTTAATATACAGTAGTAAACCTATAATTTACATAACACGAATTTTCTGAAAACTCGAAATGTCGATATGCTAGAGCTATAAACATTTTACTGTAATTAATAATTGATTGTAAATACACACAATATTTCCCAGTAAATTTTTGACTATAAGATGCATAATAATATTGATACGTTAAAATATTTATATTTAATACAGTAATAGTAATAAATTAAACAATTCAAAAATAATAGGTTAAGTAACACTATCAGATCTTGATAAAAGACTACTTGCTAAAATATGGCAATGGTGCGATATCTGAAATAGATATTGTTATTATTATAGTTTAAATGATATACGCTTACGACATTGGCAGTTGCTATGTTGGATTCTCCTTATTTCCTATCTTAGGATTTCCTGTTTGAAAAAAAAAATACAAATATATATAGTTACTTATATACAGTTTATAAAATAAATGCAAATTACATTGTCTAATTTTGTGACGGATTAAAAAAATTTAAACCTCTATCAATTATTATATGATAATACTATTTATGTATTTAATGACTATAAATCATTAGTAATGTACCTATTAATATATTAAAATTACTTTTTCATATTACTTGTTTGTTTTAGGTATATGTATACAATTTGATGTTCCATGCTTCAAATATTTTTAATTATCTACTATATAGATAGGATAAAATCGATGGTGCTCTTAAGAAATTAAAAGTACCAACACTTGTAACTCGAGTCATTGGGAGCTATTTGAGTGACCGGTCACTCTATATAGGGATGAAGCTGGCTGTAAGATCACGTGTGGAGTTTCACAGAGATCGGTCCTCGGACCATCCCCGTAGAACATCATGTATGACGACCTCCTGGATTGTCGAATTTGGCAGTAACGTCCCAGGTCATTCATCTGCGTCACTGGTGTTTTTGCTGATGATGTGGCTGTAATCGTGACAGGACATAATAAGTGGTTTCTGGAGGAAATAACATACAAGGCACTGGAGGAGTGGCCGGAAGTATAGTGGAAAATGGGTTACAACTATCAGTACAAAATACAGAGATAGTGGTTTTTACAAACAAAAGAGGATATAAAAATTTACTTTCAAAAGAGCACCTATGATACTTAGAAGTCAAGTTCAGTATAAGGCTGGGATTCAGAACCCATTTGGAGATAGCCACGGAAAAAGTTGGGGAAATGGCGTCTGCTCTCACAAGGCTATTTCCGAACGTAGGAGTATTCAGACAGCGTTAAACACAGCTATAGGAATAAGTCGTTAATAGCCGATTGCTGTATGTTGCTTCAGTTTGGGTAAGCGGATTAACGTTGTACTGCAATATCATCATAATGGAAATATCGCAGAGAACAGTGGCGTTGAAGGTCACGATTTCGTACAAGATGGCCTCCAAACAGGCCACACTAGTGGTATGCGGTATGATCTCAGTCCATTTATTGGTCATTGGAAGACGAAATAGATACGGAAGGAGGGTAGAAAGTGTTGTAATAGACGGTAAATTACGTGACGGAAAACTCCGGAAATAGCAAGAAGAGTGGGACGCCTCGACCTATGGACGATGGATAAGGCGGCTAATCCAAGACAAGAAATTGACAAAAGAAAATTTAGCAACACTAATTTTCAACTGATGCATTTGCTTACATACCACGGGTGCTGTGGCTATCACCTACACAGATTTAAGTTACCTACGGGTTAACCCAAAGTGTGTGGATTATGATGAAACTAAGGACGACGCGGAACACATATTATTCCGGTCTGGTAGATGGTGGCGGAAGTACAGCGAGTTAATGCTGATACTGGAATGTGACATAAAATCGGAGATAATTGTTGGGTTAATATTGCAGAGCAAGGAGAAATGGAAAGCAGTGAAAACGTTTGCTGGAACGGTGCTTTTCAAAAAGAGAAGAGAAGGAATGATCGGTACAATGGATGGTGGTTTAATTAGCAAACACTTTTTAAATGTTCACTGAAGGTGAACCATTGAGAAATAGAGCCTACCTGTATGTATTTGTATATTTTTTATATTTTCTTATCATCTAACAAATTATATGGACGTAGGAAAAAGGACGACCCTCGAGAGCGAATTGCTCCCCTACAATGCCATGATTAAAAAAAAAAAAAAAGTATCTAATAATAAAAATTTACTAGTTATATATCGTAATAAAATATGTTAATTATATTGCATTATTATTGTTATCTTCCATAACATTTAAAAATACGGAAATTAAAAAATGCTAAACATTACTTTTTGGTGTAATTAAATTAATTGTATTACCTGTACAATAAAAATCAGTGATTAAAATGTTCTTCAAGGGTCTAGAAAATCTCACGTTAGAAGTAAAAAATGATTAGAAATGGGTATGTTGTAAATTGTAAATTCGGATATAATATTATAATCCTAAGTCATTTTAACAAAAGTTCATTATTTTTCAGAAACAAAAAAATTTAACAGGAAAATTGTGTAGTTTAATTAAAAATTGTATCATAATAATGGTATTAGGGTTGAGTACTTTAGTTCAATTATTATTACAGTCGGCTTATATCTTTATTGTGGAATGTCCTTTGTACAGTTAATCTTCAATGTTTGTTATGAGTGGTTGGTGAATGTAAAATATGAACAGGTAAAAAAAAAAACAAAAATATATATATATAACTAAGTTCAAAAAAACACAAACTTTAAATGTCAAATCATAATATTGTCACATCCATTCAATTTGAAATGTATTTCTGTTTCAGAATATATTTTCAGATTATACAGTTTGTTTTATATAATATAATAAATAATTTGAAATTAAACTATATATACTATAATATTAAACCTATACATTCATGCATTCTTGCTTTCTTTTTTAAATTGGCTGATGAGCTTTGGAAATAAAATGAATTTTGATCTTTAAAATGCAGATGTAAAATTAGTAACTGTCAAAAAAATCCAAATTCAATTTCGCGGACGAGTTAACTTCGTTCGAATTAAAATTAGTACACTCCATTGAATTATACGTGGCAACGTAAATGTTTCCCACTATACAAGTGGATTTGTTTATTCTAAATGCATGTAATACATTACATATGTTACATTTCATGTGCTAAAATGTATGTATAATCCCCGTGAAAATGTTCTGTTGGCCGGTTATTAGCATTTTGATTGAGTTTTCGGTGGAAATGTAATACAAAGATGTTGATTGTTGACGACGTTTTAGGTCCGATCTGGGATCAAATATACTGAACGGTTATTTCTCCCGACCATTTAAGTTGATTAGTTAAAATTACTCCATTCAAAATGTTGGTAAGAGATGATCTGTAATAATTATTTTAATTTTAACAAACAAATTGAAGGAACGGATTCCAATTGTATTAGAAATAGGATATTTAAAATAGTAGAGTTGACATAACTATTATCAGTTATGAAAAGAAGAATAATCAAATTAAATCTATTAACTGTAGAATATTTTTTAACAAAAAGTTACATCATTTCAAGAGAACGTGATACCCGTATTTGTTGTTTTCGTCTAACCAACTATAGATATACGAAATTTACGTTAAAAATTTGTGTCAAATCTTTGTAATTTTTAATGAAAGAGAAAATTGACCTATTACCAAATTTATTGGCGAGATAATAATCTATGCCATAGTGTCGTTATTTTTTCCAAAATTTTAATTTTAATGAAAAATATGTTTATCCAAATTAATTAGTTTTTAAAATGATGATTTCTCTTTACAAAATAAAAAATTCGAAAAAAGGACTACGCTACAGTATATATAAATATTTTACCTAAAACTTTAATAAAATGTTAATTAATTTTAATATTAAAAATGACAATGCTGTGATACAAATGCTAAACGTAAATTTCGTATTTTATCAGTTGGTTAAATGGAGACAACAAATACGGGTTTCACGTTCTCTTAAGTTTTCACTTTTTTTAAAATAGCCTAGTGAAATTTTGCTATATTTGCATTTAATAGATAGAGATAGCAAATGCAGGTATTTCGTTCTTACCTAAATCTGAAATAACTAAACTCCCAAAAATCTAATCTTCTGAACCTAAATTTCATTCAATAATTTCCTATATATTTATCTTTGAACAATTTGTGTTGCCCTAAATACTGAAATTCAGAATGAATTCAGTAATACAGAAAGTTCAATATCAATCAATGGGGAAAAATTGAAAAATATTTCATCTTTGTTTCATAATTACTTAATAAAATAACTCTGGTTAACTTGCTTAAAAATACGATGTAATTCAATAAAATTCAAGTGAAGTTTTCGAAGATATATTTTTTTGTGATTGCGTAGTATGTAATTTACTATACAGTAAATCATATAATGTGTTGGATACTATCGAAAGATTTGTGAAAGATTTTTGTTGATTAGCCCAAAACATTATTACCTATATAAGTATTATATATATATATATATGGTGACCAGATATAAAAATACAAAAAAAGGACATTTTAAAATATACTTACCTGTGCCATAAAAAACGCTACCTTCTGGGGATTGATCAATGTGTAAACTATGTTATAATGTTTCTCATAGCCCAAAGTCTATCTCTATCAATACTAGTTTTTTTGTTTATTATTTTTTTTATCTCTTAGAAAAAATTTAATATTTGCAATAATTTCATTATAAAGTCAACTTATTAGGAGTATGTCTTTAAAGTGCGTATTTTAAGTGTGGTGTTAGGGGCATTCGTCATATCCCTATTATTCGTAAAATAGATATTTTCCTATAAAACATTTTTGATTTTTCTTAGAATAAAATATAATACATATGTTTTCAATATATATATATACATATTTTTCGCTCCTCCCTCATTGTTACAGGTTAAATACACCATTTGTGTCTTTATGATGAAAATACTTTGAAACTGAATACACTGAAAATAAATACATTTTTAATGGTGAAAATACTAAGTATACAATACATGATAATATATTATACCTAATATTATTATATCGCGGGCTCTTTGTTTATACCAAAGTGGAAAAATATTATCCTGTACCAATATGCATTATGTTAAATTACAAAATGTTAATAATTAAATCGTGAAAGAAAAATGTATTAACCAGTGATATTTTCAAAAAAAAAAAAAAGAGTACTTAACACAGCTTAACCTTATTGTTAAGGAAACTAGGACAATAGAATAAAAAAGAATACCCACTGTCGTACGAAAAATATTACGTCTGGTCACCATAATTATATACCGAGCACAGTAAATTGTATTTGCAATGGGAAGTACACTGCGCATAGTTTAGTTAATTTTTTCATCTCATTCTGTTTGATTTAATCAACCAGATTTCTCAGTCGATGAACCCACGTGTAATTAATTATATTTTAATCGTCGCCTGCGATTCGCAAACGAATTATGCAAACAATTACGCAACTACGGACGGGACGAGCGTTACTCACCTACAGTACGGTGTTGACGTCGTGGAGTCCACACGTGAGCACCGTCGTGGTCGTGTTCACGTCCGCCGTCCGTTTGGCGAACGTGCTCATCTGCACGTTGGCGATGGTCGTCGACTCGTTAATGGTTACCCGGTCCTTTTCCCGGGTCCCGTTCTTCCGGCGCATGTATCCGTTCTTCGATTCGGCCGTCACGCCCGGCGTTTTCACGAACCACCAGAACAGCTGCCGGTCAAAGTGTTTCCGGAACGTGCCGCTGACCAGATACAGAGCGATGGGGTTGATGCACGAGTTGCTGTAGCACAAGCAGAACCCGACGATGCGCAACACGTGCCAGAATATGTTATACTCCTCCGTGGACTTTGGGTTCGTGTAGAACCACAGCATGAATATGTGATTGGGCAAGAAGCACACGGCGAACACCAGCACGAACGCCAGCACCGTTTTGGCCACCTTCTTCCGGGCCCGCACTTGCCGTATTTGTCCCTGTAAACCGGGGGGAGAAAAAATCCAACGATATAATGTGTCCGGTCCATTAACTACGAATAACAATATTGTCATTCTGTCATTGGGGCTCGTTTTTTTTTTTCGGGTAACGTTATGGTTACTTTGACATTTTTTATTTTAAGTAACGTAACTAAGTTAGTTATACGGAGGTATAACTTTGGTAAATACCGCGCGTTACATTTTTACAAATAAAAAATAAAACAAACTCTAATAAATTCGTCTAAAACTGACGTTGGCACGTATATGAAAAACGTATATTTTAACGAACGCATGATTTTATAATGGCCAGGAGTAGCTATGATAATAAATATAAATAATTCTACAAGTAACTCAACACCAAAATATAGCTATGATAATATTCATAATAATCGACCAACGATTATACAATGAAAAATAAATAAAGATATTTTTAACCTCATTTTGTTATTATATTTTTAAAATGTTGAGAATAAGCTCATTTTAGTTCTTTTTGAGTTAAAAAGCAATGTAACGCTATTATTTTTGTGTTATGGTATTGAAAAAGCAATTTAGTAATCTTTTTATTTTGTAACTAGTAACATAACTTAGTTACTTTTTAAAATTAACATACTCAACATTGGTTTAATATCGAAAGAAATATTAATTTAATTGAGTTACAAAAAGTTAATTTTTTTATTTTTCATTTAATTATTAGAACACAAATCCTAAAAAAATTTTTGAAATTATTCAACAATATTGTATTCCACTATTTATATTTTCGATATAAAGTAGGTATTAGGTAACTACTTATTTGGTTACCTATTTTTTCTAATATATCCAAATAAGTGTCTTCAATATAATAGGGGTGTAAGTATATTAAATCTATATAAATTATATTATCAGGAACATTATATGGGCGATGATAAATTCGAAAAATGGGAGGAAATAATGAACAATACTATAACAAATACGATTCAGAAATCGAAATTAATCAACAATATTGAACAATATCGAATATTATTCTATGTGACTGAAGAAATTTAAAAAATAAATAAAATCAAGTCATTATTAAATTATTGAATTTATATAAAAACTCGTAAATATATCAATCCATACATACGACTATTATTGTACATTAATTGTACGAATATTACAATGCAGATACTAGTAATAATTTCGTTTTACGTGTTAACTAACCTGAATGGTTATAAAAAATAATGATTAAAGTTAAGTTAAACGAATTATAATTTGTAATATTTAAATTATTTAGTTAACGAACAAATTAATTAACTAGATAAGTTAAAAAGTTAAAGTACTTTTGATATAATGCGTGGATAAATTTTGTTTTATAAGTCAAAAATTCTCTATCATCATTAGCAATGCATAAATCATTAAATTTTTTTTTAAATCAGAACTTTCACAATATACAAATTTCCAATACAAATAAATTATGTTTTATGTATATTTTTGAAGGTGGTCGAAAGTGGATTCTAAAAAGTGATATTTTTTGTCCACTTTAGACTGATTTTTCCATATTTTTGATTTTATTTGTAAATCTTACTAAATTAAGTTAATAAATCTAGCCATTTATAAATTGGAAAATGCTATTATTGTAGATATTAAAACAAAAATAACTTAAAAAGGCAGAAATTTGATCTAATGGATTTTAATGATACATTAAATTCTGTTTTTACAACTTTCGTATTGTTACTAAATTGATGGGAACGCTGGAAATAAAAAATTTCTAAATCACTTTGTTACGTGTATAATAAATAAGAATAGAAAAACATTACTATAAATCCCCTTAAGCACTTTAAGTTTTACACTTTTAGAAAACAGTATAAAACTTGTTCTAAACTTATAGAGAATGGTTAATGTTCTTTTTCTTTCTAATGTACCCAATGTCTCCAAATTATTAAATTAACAAATTTTTACAATATAATAATGTGATAAATGTAACATATAAGCAAAATGTAGCTCATATAACACCAAACATTAGTTACTCGACTCACAATTATAAATCATTTATGTCATACAAATATAGGTATTAGTGAGATAATACCATAATAAATACATTCATTTTTTAAAAACACGCATAATTTTTCATTTCAGTAAATTTTTTAGAAATTTAAGAATTTTATCTTATAATTTTTTAGTGAGTTATGTGAGTGCAATGTTGTATAAACAATTTTAAAGCTATATTTATGATGTATAATTTTTATATATTGAATACACACTATATATCTAATTCTTATAAAAATTAAATAATATTAAAAAATAGTTTGAAATTTGTATCGTCTATAATGTATATTTTGCAATTATATTGATAATATGTCTGTAATATTTTTATAACATAAGAGACTGAAGTTCTTACTGGCCATATAGAAAATCTGTTAAATTTTAGAATACAGACATTTGTTATATTCTCTAATAGAGAAAAAAAATTTAATTTCCATATTCTATTGAGAAATTATATAATGGGATAAAAGTTTGAAGTTTTAAGGAAGGAATAATTATTGTAATGCAATATACGAGTATACATAGGTACAGATTGCACTAGATTCTATTTTACTGATTTAAAGAATTTCTAAAGTATAATATCATGTTCATACTTTTCTAACATTAAAATTAAGGAAGAATCTAATAATATTGTATTATCTATAAATATTTTGAATTTTTTTTTTAGAAACTAAAACTATAACTAATTTAAATAGTAGTAAATCTGTAGTTATTTTGTTAGAAGAGTGCTTTATATTTTTCATTATATTTTTATTCAGATATAAAGAAACATAATGATGTTAATTTTAGATTTTTGTGTTTATCATTTATGAAAACATATACACAATGATTATCTGTATTTTTAGAAATTTCAATTTTATTTAACTTTATACTAAAAAATATTTACAAAAACAATCCGTATTATTCTTTCAAGTAATTTATTAAACATACCATATGAAAAACCACATCAAATGTTAGTTATCTTCAATTGAACCGTGTAATGAAATAATAATATTTAGAATTATTTAACTTAAAATTAATCAGAATAGATTATAAAGATTAAAATATTTCATATGTTATCTAATTTACTGGTGTAATATAAATTATACTCATATATTGTGTTTGTAGATTTAATTTGAATTGAGCTAATCAAAATATGAAGATACGCACATAGAAGATACTACAATTAATTTTCCTATAGTTAGGTATAAAGCCAGTTTATAATGGAATTAAATAATCGATCAAATATTTGAGGGATAGATTTCTTTTTAACCTAATGATGTTTTTCCAATGTACAATTGTTAAATGAAAACGTAATAATTACATTTAATTTATATTTATATTAAATAATAATATACAATTGTTAACTTTATAGCAAATTGGGAAATAATCGTTATAAAATAGACCAAGTGACGTCAATGAATATGGAACATTTCATAGTCAAAATAATGACCAATTTTATAATCTTCATTCTACAGTATAGAAAGTATAAAATAAAAAAAAAACGACTAACGCTAAAACTAATTTTAGATTTTGAGAAATGTGAGAAATATTGTATTGGTTTTAATATGATGTATTTTAAAAACTTAAAATTTACTGTAAACATTTAATATTTATAATTTAATTTTTATCTTTAATTTGTTCTTTGTACGACGGTATACCTCACTTATAATTTTTCGGATAAAAATTTTTCAACTTTATTGTGCTTGATATTTTAAAAAGATTTATTTTAAATTGTTTTCGTAGTTTTCTTAGGCGTAAAGGAAAACTACTGAAATGAATGGACAACTTTATTAAGTTGGATAATATTATTACACTAAGTTTTGCTCAGTATCGTTTTATTGAAAGAAATGATCATTGCTTTAATATTCAATACATTCTCCACTAGTATCCTATTCGATGAACATGTGCTTTCACCCCAAATACTGTACCTTTTTTTTATGTCTGTATACGTTTTTAGTGTAAAGAGTTTTAAACTTAAAGAAAAACTATCTTTTATAACGGGTATATTTTATAAAAGTAGGAAGTATAACAAAATACCAAATGAATTTGTCATTCTCTTATTTTAAATTACTGGAAGTGTTAATCTTTTATATTCAAATAGACTGGAAGATGATATGTTCATTCTTCGTAGAATTGACTGCAATATAAAATAAATATAATCAAAAATACATACGAGACTGATACGATCAATCGTAAACCGGTTTGAGTATGAACTTGCACGTGCTATATTAATCTAACTTTATATGTTAGGAAAATATATTAGACATAGATTAGATTAAAATTGTCTCAGTCGGCTTCTAGGTGCGATTAAGTCAAGTGTGTTTTTATGTCTCGTCGGATTTTATAATGAGCGAAAATACAGAACAACGAGTGTGCATTAAATTTTGTCATAAACTGGGAAAAACGGCTACTGAAACCTACCAAATGTTATTGTTAGCTTATGGAGATGAAACCATGTCCCGTGCTCGCGTTTTTGAACGGTTTAAACAATTTGAAGATGGTAGAACAACTGTTGAAAGTGATGAACGTGAAGGACGCCCATCAACAAGCCGCAATGAGGAAATGATCAAAAAAATACGAACAGCAATACGAGGTAACCGTCGTTTGACAATTATGGAACTTAGTAATGAGTTTCAAATTTCATTTGGATCAGTTCAAACCATATTGACGACTGATATTGACCCGAGTTTAAAGAGTCTGGTAGTTGGAAATTGCATCACGATAATGCACCAGCCCATTCAGCCCTTGTTGTGCAGCAGTTTTTGGCCAAACATGGTATCCCAGTTGTTTCTCAACCCCCCTATTCACCAGACCTAGTTCCATATGATTTTTTTTTATTCCCAAAAATAAAAATGGCGCTTAAGGGTAAACGTTTTCAAGATGTAGATGAAATAAAACAAAATGCGGTGGAGCAGCTACGAGGAGTTTCTAAAAATGACTTCCACAGGTGTTTTCAAAAATGGCAGGAACGTTGGATAACATGTATGGACTCAGAAGGTGCATACTTTGAAGGAGATTGAATGTAAATAACTTTATCTAATAAATATTTTTTTTTTTTTTTAACAGTCTCGATACTTTTTGATTAGACCTCGTATTTAAGTTTTAAAAAAACATTTGATTTATCTATTATTTTTTAAATGTATAAAAACCAAAAGTAATATTTATAGTTTTATTAGATTTTTAATGTAATTAAATTCAATAAAATTATTGTTATTTACTTTTTCGATGTGAATCAACTTAACCAATTAATAATTCATGGCTATTATTAACTTATGATAATATAATAATTCATGGCTATTATTAACTTATGATAATATAATAATTGAAAAACTAATCGTTTCGGCCCGTAAAACACGATTGAGCATAATTTCCGGTGTAACTATCATCCTAGCAAAAGAAAACCAACACGATTGAGCATAAAATGTACTGCGATATTGCCGTACTATATCGTCTATAACCGATAGACGTACACGCGGTCCAGTATTTGCTCCTACATGCGTATTTTTGGTCTGGACGCGGCTTATATCTTATCTATCTAAAATTATTTTTCTTATTTTTTACAAGCTATATTTTGGTGAATGTTTTTCTCGTGCTCTCTATTACTTTTATATTTTAGTAGTTTTGTATATACGATTAGGAACGTGGTGTGTTGTCGTGTAATCAAAAATACAATATTTGATCATGCGTTTGAATTTATTTTCATTATTTTTTAAATTTATTTTTATTTTATTTATAAAACCATTGGACGATAAAAGGGCTTCATAATCGAAAAGTTCAATTGCATTAATTTGACTTGTAGTATAATATACAATATAGTCACAGTGTTATATACTTAACTAAAAAATTACATATATTATAAAAATAGGTTACGATAAATTTATAATTTATTAGTTATAATTTGGTACCTACCTTGGTACCGTTGTTCTATTTGTCTTAAATATTTAATTAAATTTGTAATGTTTTTACATTTTATTTATTGATTATATTGCTGAATAATTAATTATATTCTTTTGATTTTTTTTTTTTTGTACATTATTTAAATTATATATCTCCCTTAGTTCTCCCCCTGCTTACGCCTTTAATAAATTATAGAAATGTGTGTAAGAAACGAAATAGTTTTTCGCGTGTTTGTTATATGCAGTTTATAGCCGGCGCGGCACGGCTGTTCTATGCTCAATCGTGTTATGTTCAATCGGGTTGTACCCCTTTCGACTTGTATTTACATAAACAAATCAGTTCTAGAGTTAAATATTATATAATTGTTATAATGTATAAATATATAATTGAAAAATAGAGAAACCAAAATTTCTCCTCGAATTGTAGTGTATATTCAGATGATAGGCATATTTAATATATATATTACAATTGCATACATACGAGTTCAAATAGATCAAAGACGTATATATAAATGTATAAATGTGCATTTGATAACTATAGGATTGCTATTTTTTTTTTTAATATTTTAAATTAATTATTAATTTTGATTAATAATAATTAATAATATTAGTTTCGAGATTGACAATTTTTAGTATTTCATTTGTTTTATAATGGGGAATAAAATAAGGAATTGTCTCAGGATTGTGTACGCTAACCATCACAAATACTGTATAATGTGTATATGACCAAAAGTACCCCCTAAAGTGCAATCGATTAGGATGGACCCCGTCGGGTCTATTGTTCTATAGTTTTATCAAACGAATATCTTTTACATCACAGAATATAAACGATTTTCTGTGGAATATTACAAATATATAGTAAAACATTAAATAAAATAAATATAATATACACGAGCGTAATATTATTATAACTTATAACCATGTCGATGTTTTTTATGCTGATAATGGCAAAATATTTAATATGATAAAGGTGGATCTAGATCTAGATGACTTCAGCTATTGTCAGTGCCTCATTAACCTAAAATATTGACAGTTCCTTTTTAGAGTTATATTAGGTTTGGTAACGTCATATTTTTAACAAGTAAATTTCATTTATTATTACCTAGTAGACATTTTGATATACAAATTATCGTTGACTTCACATCAATATTATATTATATTTATTGTAAAATATATAGCATTTTGTAGTAATCTTACGAATAATTAAAATATATGTTCTAGAATGTAATGATACAAAATGTGATAATAATCATTATATAAGTTAGAGTAGGTACTGATATGTATTTGAATAAAATGTTGTGATATGCACAGTTATTATAGGAAGAAAATATAGAAAAAAATCGTGATAAAATCTGAATGAAAACAAATTTAGACTGTTAAATAGATAGTAAAAAGATCCAGTAGAATATAAGATACAAAAATACGTCAAAATTGATTAGTCTATCTTTAAAAATTGTGGGTTGCGGAATCGATATTAAACTAGTGAAATTGACGGAACCTCAGTAATATGATTAAAATTATTTTGTTCTTTTAGTAAGATATTTCAAGGAGACACAAAATTGTACTAAAGAAAACAATTATTATGAAAAAACTCCTGAGTTCTAAAGTTCATAAAATTAATATTATTTCAATAATTATTTTTAAAATATTGGATTTATACTATAAAATAAAAAATATTAAAATATCAACTGGGTGCTATTATTTTCATTAATCTTTTAATGTAAGGCTATAACGAATTTAAAAGTTATGTTATAAATTATTATTTTAAAAAATTTTTAGCCTTACGATTTATTTTTATGTTGTTTCATATAAAATATTTAAATAATAATAGCATTGAATTCAGTTATTTCATACAATCAATTTTAGATTCATATTTCTGTTACTTTTGTTATTTTTAAAAATTAGTTAATAATAATTTAAAAATTGACAGTACAAATTTATCATTAATCTATAAGGTGTTATAATTTCTTGCTAGTACTTTATATGGGAAGTTTAACATAATATGTTATAATAAAGAATTAGGTATACCTAATTTAAAAATATTTATATACTCTTGAATAAAATAGGCCACTTAAAATAAATACAGAAAAATAATAATAAACTTAAACTGATAATTTAATATAGAAAAGTTATTTATTGTTAAACGAATTTTTAATTTAACTCTGTTACATTTTTACCGATATTAAAAAGTAACTCTTAATTTATATTAGTTATCATTTATTTTGAATTAAAATAGTATAAAAATGTTAAATTACTTGGGCTTGACTAAATTATTTCTATATATTATTTTAAATATAACTGTATATTGCTAAATATTATAAAAAAAAAATGTTTTCACGACGATTTCATGATTGTACTGAGAATTAAATACAGACTTGTCTTCTTTACAAAATGTTCAAATCTTATAAAAAAAAAAAAAATCAGCTCTAGAAAATTTTAAAAAATAAATCCTTGGAATGTTTTTTTCAATTATTGTACAAGTGTAGTATGTATATATAATAATTTAATGTTATGTGTGTAAATATATTTTTATATACGAGGAGTTGTGTCTAGGGTAACCTCGTCGAATAACTTATGTGATCAAGACGTATACTCTCTAGCCATTTCAACATTTGGATATGTGAAATACAACGCAATATAAAAAGGTGTTAAAGTGTCATTTGTACAAAATGAATGAATTGCGTATATTTCTATTCGAAAGTATTGATCATTTTTGTTTTCCCTTTAACTACGTTTTTGGTTCTTTAATCCCATTTATAGTGTTGAATATTTTAATATATCTATTTAATTATTTTATAAAAATCAAATACGTGTACATTTCTATTTAAGTTATAATTTAACCTAAACTTAATTTTACTTACAGTAAACAGTATTTATCAGATTACAAGATCCGTCAACAGATAATTGAAAAAAAATATTATTTTTATTTCTTTACTTAAAATGTTTACCTAGTATATTATAGTACCTGGTATAGCTCCAAATGTCTACAAATATTTCAGTAGCAGTTTTATCTGGTTATTACTTTAAAAAGGTCATTTTCAGATTTTCCGAATAGTTATTTTATACGTAAAATAAACTAATAAATATTGCACAAATGTGGGAAAATACTTTTTTCATAATGTTTTATGGTATGTTTTTTCATTATTCTGAAAATAATGGTTTTAGAGACTTGAGATTTACATGAAATATTAATTTTAGTATTATATTATGACGTGATAAAATTTCAAACATTTTAAATTTTAGTACCAAAAGCGTTGTAACTTTAGGTCTCCAATCTTATAATTTGTAGAAGATTTATCGAACGGTATTCTCACTATAATTAAAAAAGTCTTCAATATTTGTTCCTACACTGGATTGTTGAAACATACTAAACATATGTAATAAATGTTATTCTTCAAAATATATAGATTTATGTACATGAATATGTATAGTATATAGTATATACATATAGGTATAAAATATCATTATTTTATTATTGAATTATAAAATTAAAATTTTTTTAAATAATTTGGAGTGTTATATTTGGATTTTAATTAAAAAAAACATGTATAAAAACTAGCTAAAATAATTCTTTCTCCGTGTAATATACTCTTATTAATTTAAATAGATAATTTTACAAATAAACCGCGAAAATAAAGTATTTATACGGAACATTTAAACTAGTTGAATTTATTGCAAAAAAAGAATTAACAAAATGTATTAGTTAAAAAAAGAGCCAAATTTTTAGCTTAAAATGAACTTTTAAACTGAATAATGTTGACATGCGAATAGATTGACAATATAGTAGTTGTGTATAATTGGTTTATACTGTTAATCAGAGAAATTACTCATTATCATTGCTTTGAAATTGTATACATTCACGAAGAGTATCCTATAGGATGACCAAAGTGCTTCTATTATACTAACTGATAGGACTTTTTTTAATTGATTGTTTTCAATTATTTATGCGGAGTTCAGAAACAATGTCATACCATTAATTGTGAATTTAATTATTGAACGGGATATGATGGACAAAAACAATAATGGCTTGAATTACCAATAAAAAAATGCACTAAAACCTGTGAAACGAGATGTATCAAGCTGTTATTGATACACATTAATTGTTATTTGAATTGTTGAATAATGAATAAATATTAGTAGAGGAAATCGTTTGCGGTATTGTTTTATTTTTGTTTAAACTAAAACCTACCGAAAATTTTTGAAGTTACACCTTAGGATCAAACATCTCACGAATCGCAAAAACTTTAATTATAGCAATGAAAGGGGAAAAACAAACTGAGTTAAACTATAAACGTAATTGTTCATAAAGCATACGCCTGTCAGTCTTTGTATTCACATTTGAAATTATGTATAATATATACATAAATAGTTAAATGTAATTTATACTGGTACATGATATTCTACGAAGTTTTTTTAATTTTAATTTTATCTTCCATATTTTTTTAATAATTCGTTTTATAATAAATACTATATTATTATTGTTATGAATAATACTAATAATAATAAGAAAAATAAAAATTGCACTTAAAAAAATTATATATTTTTCTATTTATTTTGAATTTTTTTCATGAGTCACGACCTATGTAACCTGATAGGTGATGAATAGTATGCTCGAAACTTGTTGTTACTAAATAATATTTTTTGGAATAAGCGCATTTTGTTGTTTACTTATGTTTACTATTTATTTTTATTTTATAACAGTATTACATTTTAGATTTTCAGCTGAGCGAAGTAACTAGGGAGGTTTTATTTATAAAATGTATTTATTTTTCTTTTTTTTTCTTTGAACTTCTTTTTGATTAGAAGACATGGTCCTATTTCCTACCTGTACCTATTTTCGAAAAATTTTTATGATAGATTTTCAACTTAAATTAAAAAATATAGTTCTAAGAGTTCTAATTTTGAACATTAATTGATACGAGTAGACATTTTTTAAATTTATTAAAAACACTATAAGCATTATATTTGTGAATAGTACGATTATCAAATTGTCACGTGTTAATCCTATTATTTTTATCTAAGTTTCAATGAATCAAATAAATTATAATTCTGTAAAAAAATCCACGTTTTATGTTTATAAATTTTCTATCTTAATATGCATAATTTTTGTTAGTTAACATACATAATTTATGTGAATTCATAATTAAAAAAAAAAAAAAAACAAAGAATATTAAATCATTAATAATTTAGAAAACTTTATAAAGTATAGTAAATCCTTATGTAGAAACAAATAATTGTCAAATTAAATCAGTATTTGTGTAGTTGATGTGTCATTAGTAGGTAGGTATAATATTTTGTTTATATTGAATAAATAGATATTTTTTTAGAAATTTTTCTCAAGTTGAACTATGTGAAACTGTAATAATGTTAAGATGTCATCTTCTTTCGTATTTAGGAATCTGTGGTAAATATTTATATTATTATTATCAATATACTTTCGTCTGAATACATTTACGTTATTAAATTTCAAGTAGTCACTATCAGGTCACGTTTGTACATGTCTCCAAACAGTATTAGGATTATATTAAAATTATGTTATAACAGTACATATCGTTTCAGAGAATCCAATTTATACAAACGTGATAAAATGTACCTACAGAATTGGAATTATTGTGCAACTCGTGTGTTATATATATATATATATATGTATTATATATAAGCCCTTTTTCATATTTGTAAGTTGTATGTAAACAGATATTCAGTTACATATATTATACAAAAGTGTTTGATATTTTATTTGAACAATTATATAGCAAGTAGTCTAGGAATATGATTTATATATGAAAGGATTAAAATATATAAATAAAAAATACCTATATAAAAGAATGTAAAAAGGAAAAGAAACTTGATCTGCAAAAATCTAAAATGAAACCTAAAATAAAATTATTATTACAAATATAATAATAAGAAAAATTTGGCATGAACTTAAGTAAAACATAAGGCGGGATCATTATTTAATGTTTTCGTAAGGAAATAGCGTTAGGAAATGTAATTTCATTTAGCGAGGGGAACAGCATTAGATTGAGTTTTTGACTGATAGAAAGTTTAAAATATATTTGGAAAAACAGTGTCGGTTTTACAGGATAGAAGATTAGAGAGAAAAAAAAAATATGTCTATGAACTAGAAATCTCTTAAAATATAAGGCTTAACGGATAGGGGTATGGTCATGGCCCATAGGTAGGGTAAGCGATGTGTAGGAGAAAAGTAGCAAAATGATAGAACTTTCTCTGCACCTTTTAAATCACAGCACGTTTAGAAACGGTAGAAGGATCTTTTAACACCTGTCATAATCCAAAATAGAACGGACTAGGGAACAATATAAGTATTTTATAGTCCCAATGAGCTTAAATTCTCCAAGGATTCTGTGTATGAAACCAAATATTTTGAAAAAATTTTTACAGTTCTACGATATATTAAAAATCCCACTAATAGAAATGAATATAAATACTGGAAAAAAAAAATTTCGTAAATTTCATTTAGTTCCCTCAAATTCAGTAGCTAAAACATTGTTAACACAATGATTATCTTGTTATCAAATTAAATTAATTAAATATAACTGATTAAAAGGTATAACAAGATTATTATTAGTGTTCAGAGGTATTTTTTTTTAATACTTTATGATTTGGTTCCCAACATGAACTTGTAAAGCAGTAGCCATAATTATTTTTAAAGATATAATATATTTTATATTCTTTTGATTTGTTTTATTTAAAAGAAAAAAATAGATTTTAAACGTAGATGAAATTTTTACTATAATTTTTAAATACTCTAATACTTACTATATTTTGATTTTCAATACAAGAAAGTATAATTATAATTTATTTAATAAATTTGAGTAAAATTAAATGCAATTAAAGTTTTCAATTAGGTAGTTAATAGTAATTAATAAATATATAGAAGTTATGTGTAAATTGAACCGCTTCTATTGATTATACAATTTAACATAATATTACTCTTGCAGAATATTTACTACTCCTATATATATATATATTTTTTTTTTTTTGTCACATGCAGAATGAAAATAGGTTAAATGAATAATGAATTTTCTTTGCTTATCTAATTATGAAAAAAAAATTCATTTTAATTAATATTCCTTTGCATCCGAGGCATCAATCTAACCTCTGTGTGTACTGAATTTAATTTGAATTTGAGTAATTATTTTTACTCTCTTTTTAGGAATGTTTGGTTAGGAATTTTTTACGAGTATAATATATATAGGTATAATATCACACTCTGTGAATAAACTAAAAAAATAAAGTTGGAATACGAATACATTTTGTTCAATGGAGACTAATCTCGTTTCACTACTCTCATCTAGGCTGCATGGTATTGTACTAATAATATTAATAATTTACAATAATAATTGTATTATCGTAAATTTGGTAATTATGGAAAAAGCTAATTAACAAATCTAGTTAAATTAACAAAAAGTCTTCAGATAATAGTTATCAAAAATAAATTAAAATTTTTAAATGGAAAAAATTATTAACTTAACTCAGTTTTAAAAATAGATAACTTTTTATATTTTATTAGAAAAATATTATCATTATTTGTCTTACATTGTATTATTATAATTACAATTATTATTTTAATTTTAAGTAGTTTTTTTAAATTATTTTTGAAGTGATTATATATTTGAATTTTGCTTAATATGGTAATGATTTTTCAAGAATCGTCCAATCCTAAAACTTGATTAATGTTAAAATCATCATGAAATGTTAAGATAATACGACTATATTGAAAATGTGTACTATACATAATCGTTATTCATTTGATAATAAAATAAATTAACAATATTTTTATGTTTAAATGGCATAAAAATATCATTCTTAAACTCAGTCTATCAGATTTAGTGTCCACCTTTTTTTTTATATAATTCAGTAACCTATTCTCTGTTTGTCAGAATTGTATTTCTCTTGGTTATTAACAAACATTATAATTATATTTTTATTACGACAATGCTGACTCACAGCAAAAAAAAAAAACCACTCGCTCTCTTTCACTTTGAAAAAATACATGAAAGACTTGAATATGTATATATGACTATTTATGTATGTATGTATGTATGTGAATAAACTTCTCTGCCCTTATAGGTATAAATACGTATAAATAAGTCATGTACCGAATAAAAGATAATTTTTCTTTGTGCCCGAGAAAACTACTAGAAAAATGAAAAAATTTAATTTTTTTCAGTAATATTCCCATAAAACTCGTTTAGATTTATATTTTAAACATTTAAAACTCATATACTCGTTATGTCTGTCCGTCTGCCTATAAAACCGTCTCACTAAAAAGTTTTCATGGTGAATGTACAGTATTACAGTATTTAATAATTATAAGGACATTTTTATTTATTTTATTATATTCAATATAAATAATTATTAGTTCCTTTTAACGACGACAAATAATAAATAAGTTAGAAAAGCCCACTCTGCGTGCATGTTAATAGTTCCGGATTCAAACGTACTACAATCTAACAATATTATAAAACAAAACGTATAATGTCTATCTGCTCGGTAACCAAATAGACAATCTCGTAACTTGCGTACTAAAAACTACGGACAGACACAATATGAGGTGTCTTATGTTTAGAAACATAAAACGTGGAATTCTGAAACTTGTTTAATTATGTAATTTTCGACTTAACCGTTTTAACGAAACGTTACGGAAATGTGAATTTAAAAAAAATAATAAAAAATGTTAATTTTCAAACCATTAACTTGTATAATACTCACTTGGACTTCACCGGGCATATTCTTGGTGCTGTTTATTAGGTGTCTAGCCATCATGATGTAAAAGCATGCGATGGCCGTCAGTGGTACTGCGTAGTACACCAAAAACCGTACTATGGCCACCGTCCTCGGGTACGTTGGCCCCATTTCCACGGGGTACGGGTAACAGACCTCGAACAGCGTCACGTTGTTCACCTGGAACTGACGCACGTACGAGTACATGGCGGCGGGCATGGCGCAAGCGATGGCCAGGCACCATATGATGATGGCCACGGCGACGGTGAACTTGGTAGCCCGCCGGCCGCCCACGGACGCGTGTAGCTTGCGCATCGGGTCCACGATTGCGAAGAACCGGTCGGCGCTCAGGGCGGTCAACGTAAACACGGTCACGCCGATCGATATGTCTTTGGTGGTCTCGGCCACCTTGCAGATGGTCACGCCGTATGGCCACGACGACACCTGTGCACAACATATCAGACGCACCGCATGAATACATATTAATGACAGATATGAAACTCATTTAGGGGGGGGGGATAGAAATGAATGAAGATATTTATGAGTAAATCATGGGATGACGGAATGAAGATAATAAGTTGTTGCGTGTAATTTATAATATATACCTGTAAGGGCGCTTAAAGTGTATACAGAAATAAATAAATAAAATAATAGGCGAATTTATCTAACGAATTTCGTAAATATTCTAAAAAGTCCCGTCGTATACTCCTCGATTGATAATTTGTTAATAATATTATAAATAATATTAATAATAATATATTTATTATATAAACTTATATTAATAAGTGGAGAATAAATTGCCAATTACCTCTTTCTAAAATCCGTCAATGGATTAATGTGATAGGGATAAGTAGAGATACAAAGTCGGAAAATGTAAATTTATACGTACATCACTATAAGTTGTAAACATAATCATAATGAAAATATTTTCATTATTATTATTTATAAAATAATTCGTTTTATAACATACCAGGTACCTACTATTATTTTTACTGATTCTCTGAAATAATTAAAATAATTGTTAATAATTTTTTTGGAAATTAAAGTTACAGGGTAGTTATTATACTGAATTATATCGTTATATTAAAATTATTACTACTTTAATAATTTTTCTATTTAATTTTTATTTGTAACTATAAAGTACACATACGCTTGATATCTTATACAACAATGATAACGCTGTATGCACACAATCCAGGAAAAATCTGTTAAACATTTTTATTTTTATTTTTATTAAATAACAATGCCAATGGAGTTTATTGAAATACTCATTCGAGCATTTGATTTTGAATGAGATATTGTCACAGATAAATTGATATAGACAATCATTTTTTTTTTTTTTTTATTATAGATTAAGTTATATTTGATATTTTTGATATGATATTATGATATCGATATCATCAATATTATGATATCGCAATCAAATATCGCCAATATTTGAACGATATTGGTATTTGAAATTGAATCATTGACCGTTGTCCATCACTGTAAATTACTCATAATATGAACACATTCACAGTTTTTAAAATTAAAGTTATAATATAGAATCTAAAAATTAGGACTATTATAATTATAATTACACAATCTTTTGATACTTTAACAAATAGATAAAACTTCATAATTTATGGTAAAATTAAGTTAGACAAATGAACCCTTAAACTAGTAGCCGATTTGAAGATGGGGTGATTCACGTCAGGATCTGTAAAGTAATTGTAGTCAAAATAAAAAAATATAATTATTTTAAGTAGATATTTATGTGATGTAATATTACTAGATTTTGCTAGATTAATTTATGAGTTAAATTTAAATTGAAGTTTTTAATTTGGAGATTGTTAATTATTTAACTTATATTAATGTGTTACAAGGAATACAGAGAAAATCTTAGTATTTTAAAATAAAGTTGTAGTAGAATATAATAAAAGTGATTTGTTTTGTCATTGTAAGTAACCTTCCATGTTAATATATAGTATATTATATATTATAGTATATATTATTGTTTTATTTACTATAGTTAATATTATTATAATGAAGTTATATCAGTAAAGTGTCAACTTGTCATGATGCCTAAGTAATATTGGAATCATGGTGAATTCAAAATTAGTTTTTGAAAAATGTATTAATACGTAGACATTAATAGATGTTCATTATCGTTATAGTTGTATACAATTTCAAGGTTTTCTATTCATTATTAATTAATTTTTTTGTGTAAAAGTTATTAAAACCTTACGTTTATTAACTTATCATAGTCTCCCATAAAATAAATTGTATTTTAAATAGTTTTACTATAAATTTCACTGCATTTGTATATATAGTTATTGAGTCGTATTTAGCAGTTTTATTTTTAAAAAATATTGAACATTTATAAATCGTATTCTTCATAAGTACTATATATCAGTTAATAATGCAATAATCTACATAAATGGATTATATATTATATATTATAATACTGGCTTGAGGGCAACATCGGCTGTGTTTAACTCTGTTCAAGTGTAAATCCTATTAAGTGAGACTACTTGTTAGTCAAACACATTTTGAGTGTGAAACTTTGAATTTGTAGCTCTGTTTGAGTGTAACATATTATAAGTAATTTTTTTGAGTACAAAACTTCATTAGTTAAATTACAACTAAAGATTATAATCACATATATACAAGTGGTTTTCGCACGTACCTTGAGCCAGCACAACCTATTCAGAATAATTGAAATATATTCCCTTATTTAGCATACAATTAGCATGAATTCACATGACACGTTCCAAAATTTGTACCATAATATTATATTAAACACAGTCAAAATGTATGGGTAGGGCAGGATATTAAAATTTCATATTGATCTCAGCTTTGTAAACATTTTAACTAAAATATTACCTACCAATGTAGGTAAAATTTTAAATTATATATTCATGTTAAAAATTTTATTTTATTATTAATTTTTGTTTTTAATAAACTTTGATATTTTTACCATTATAATATATTTTATATTATATTTCTTTTTTATACCATTATAATTATTAATTACAATATTTTACTTTTTAATTTGCATTTTTACGAAACATTTTTTTCAATAATCATTATACCTATATCTATACAAATTGTACATATGATTTCAATTATTATTTGTTTATTATAATATACTTTTAACAATATAATATATACTTATACCTATATACTTTAATTTCGCCAAAAACTATTTATCAGTAAATCAATTACATACTTGATAAATATAAATAATAAATAATTTTAGTACAGAATAGTGTTATTATTAAAGTAGGACTGGGTGAATTTATCATGCAAATGCATGCATGCTAAATGTTTTTGAAAATCATGAAATATCGATTCGGGGAGGTGCTGGCGCAACGCATAAAACCGAAATTGAAAACCAAGTATATCTGTGCGGATTTCGGAGTCTGTCATGCAAATTCATTCTAATTGCATGCTAAATGATAGAATAAAATATTAAAATTTTTCGGAATGAGCCATGCTGGCGTAACGTACGTGGTTTTTGCCAAGACATACATGAGAAATATTAATTTACAATAGTATTCACAATTGATTAACTTTAAATATATAAAATAATATTATATCCTTTAGAACATAGTTGTGTGATATAAATGAATACTTATTTTTAAACTGTATTTAAAAATATCAAGCTTATTATCTATAATATATGACAGAAAATAGCTTTTTCTGAAAAATATAAAATGCTTATTATTGTACTTTTTACATTAACATCCCATATGTGTCAGTCGCAATTATTTTTTTCTGTGGGGATTATAACTAATTCGTTTCAATTTACAAACATTTTTTCTGAATACACTACGTTAAAGAAAAAAAGAAAAATTAAAAACTTACTTTCTGTATTTCGTATGTACCAAGATTTAAAGATGTATATTATATTAAAGGAATTCAGATAATTTTATGTCGTATACAATTTTGGAAATTTGTAATAGACGAGAGTTATAAATTGGTTTAACTATGTTTTTATATTTTTAATAACTTTTCGGGTAGACAGTCTCGAGTAAAAGTTTTAGAGTAAATAGCTATTTTGTTAGAAAATTTGTTCCAGATGATACTATTTTAACGAGAAAATTTTTGAAATAGGAAAAAAATAAAATAAAGTTGACAGAGTAACTATCTATTATTATTGAAATAATATATGGTGATGTCATGAAATGTTCACATTTGTTTTTGACAGTCATATAATTATGAATGTTACACTGAACTTCGTTTAAAATTGTTTTATTATAAATCATTGCTTTCAAATGTAGTATTTCCATCATAAATATCCTAGCTGACCAGCGGAGTACTTTAACCCCCTATTTTTCACGTTTCAATGTTCCGAACAAAAGGAGAAATTTATTGATTATAAGAATATTATTTTTTTTTTCATGTCTGTATTTTTTCGAATTTAGTATGAGTTATGGAGTAAAGATCATTATTGATGACAAATTGGTTCTAATTAGTACTATGAAGTGTAGATTTTTCGATTTTTCCAATAGTTTTCTTAAGTGTAAAGAAAACCAGTAAAAATTATGAGGAAATTATAAATAACAATTTTTTTTGTTTTTTTCTTTTAATAATACTTTACTGAACTTTAATAGTAGAGTCATATTTTGAATGCCAATCAATCTGTACTTTTAATTAAAATGAATGGTTAATTAATTAATAATTAACGTATACTAGAACCTAAAGGAACGATGGCCCAACTTCCGTAATTTGTACATGGATGACTTTTTAGTAATTATATATCCAATATTTTTACGAGACCAATATATATATATATCTATTTTGAACTTATTCCTAATACTAGTAAAATCTATAAATAATAAACTATAAGCAGGATTTAATATTGTTTTCTATTCGTGCATATATTTGCGTGCATATATTTGTAAATGGGTGGACTATGTTCGAGTGCTTGAAATGCGAATTTTAGCGTACGAGATTTCCAGTTTGACTACTAGCAAATGAAGTTGCCAACAAGATTTTTCTCGCTGGTGGCGTCTCCGGTGCAAGCCGGTCACAATTACCAAACCCGTCCAATCATTTGGTAGCTATGATTATTATCGTAGCTACCAAGAACTAACTTCAATTCTCCTAATATATGAAGGTGCATGAACATGTTATTGTTTGGGAAATGGGTTGATGTAAAACCGAGAAATTTGGCATGTTTATATAAAGAATTGATAAGAAATTAATAACTAGAAAAACATAATGGAGTTTTTAGTATGTGATGAAGTGTACTTAATATTAAATGAAAATAAATATTGCTTAAGAATTATAACCATACTCATTTTATCCCTTTATAGTAAAAAAATACCAAATTATATATACTTACGGAATTTTATAAAAGGGTCCCACATATTTTATTTTTCTCTCTATTGTATCCCTGCCATTGTTAACAACCAAAATACCCGAGTGTTTACATTTCATTCTTACGCCATGTCTTAATTTAATTCGGTGGATGCGTTGTGGGCGACGCACGTACCGCAAAATTCCAAGTGTAGTTTTTTGTGTGGCAACATTAGAAACGATAAGTGCTAGTTGCGGGTACGGGAAAAACATCAATATTTCTGATAGTAGTATTCAAGGTGCATCTGACTGATGTACAAAGAAAGTTATTACTCAGTGAAAAAGTTACTATATACATATTTACGTTTTACAAATGAGCGAAATTAATTTAATATTGAATACAAAGGAGTTTTTTCCCCAATTACGAAAATATGATAAAAAAATATAAGTTTTATTTTTACATTTCACCAAATGATCATTTTTGGCCTTTTTTTGTTTTATATTTATGGCAACTATATAATAACCATATGGTATATGTTTAATATGCACGATGTGCGTTGCCCGTTGTGGGAATAATCAAACTATTTTAGTTTTAAATCTTACGTGAGTTGTGGCGCGTGCGATTTTAGTGCATCGCATATGTTTACGTTGTATACTGATACACTCGTGGATTTATTTGTTCCCAGAATGGTACGTAACGCATGCACCGAATCCAATATGTTATAGTGTTATGTCATTAAATGCGGGGTATTTCAATTTGGACGACAGAAAAGCATTAGGGATCCCATACGTCCCGTATTTTAATCAAACATCCCGGTGTCCCAACAAAATTTTTAAAATGTCACTTTTGTCCCGTATTTCAAAGAACCCGATTCGTATATATCTCTTATAAATACATACATTTGAAAATGTGTTATTATCTTTATTTAATTTGTGTAATCAATATTCAAACATGAAGGTGTGAATAACATCTTTAATCGTTAATTTAAAATAACGTTAAGTGTTGTCTATATACTTTTTTAATATCATAAGGAAAGTTTCCTATAGTAATTGTAGTTTCTGAAGGAGATGAGAGATGTACCTATTGGTTTTTATTGCTTCAACCACCATTTTGGCTTCTACCAGAGCTTTCTACTCTTTTCGACCTTCTGCATCTTCCATATTCGCTCCATTTCTTAATCTCTTCTAGTCGTCCCCAACTCAATCCATCTACAGCTTTCTTGGTCTTCCCACAGGTTGCTTTTTATTTGGCTTATCAATGAGTACCCGTCTTATCAATCCACTCTCTGCACGCTACATATAACCAGCGCACTGTAACTTTTTTGACCTCAGAAATTTTTGTAAATTTGATGCATTATATAGTCTGTTTATGTTTGCATATTTTCTCCGCTCGTATACACCAGTAATGGGGTTCAATATAGGTACATATATTTTCCTATGTATTTTCCTTTCGAAGGTCAATAGTTTATTCTCGTCACCTGAAGTCATGGCCTACGTTTCACATCCGTACATTACAATGGGACGTAAATATGCAATATACAGTTTTTTCTATGTTTATCTTAAAAGGAGCTTTGCATAGTACCAACGATTGGCTGCACTTATTCTAGACTTAATCTCGGTATGCACATTATTTTTATGATTTATATTAGAACCTGTGTATTGGAAATTCTCGACTTAGTCTTATTTTCATTTATTTTAAGGCCCGTCTTTTTACTTGATACTATGAGCTTTCTTACAGTCCCTTCTAATTTCTATTAGAACCCGTTAGCCACCTATTATAACCTATTACCTATTGGTTTTACATCATGTATTTTAGGATTTTTGAATTTCGGGCAGAACGAATTTTTCTGATAGAAAATGTCATCCTGTCGGTACATTAAAGAAGTAATTTTTACATTTCCTGTGTATATTGCCTACACGTTAAGAATAAACTTTTATTTTGGAAGGGGGGAGGGAAGTTATACGAAAACGAAAAAAAAAACGATTTTGATCGACGGACGACTAGCTTTCGCACAACGTGTACGCGACAAACCTTTTATGACGAATAATTCTCTAAGAAAAGTCGCATCAAAAATGATTTCGAGTTTTACGTTATAATTGTATGTCTGATATCAATTCGTTAAAATCTAGAAGCGTAATTGAGAAATGTCCGGTGTTTTGTAAAGAAGATAGTTCCGAGATCCCCATGGAAGACTACAAGCAGCTGACTTTAGTGGATCCGCGCCGTCTCCCCACGGTGAAACGCGGGAGGGGGGAAGGGTAGAATATCGAACGAGAACCGAGACCGCGGCCGGTAAGAACAAAATTCGTTAATATTATGATATATATTTGTTTATTTACGGATAAATTCGGTTGGAAAAATGGCGTTTGAAAATCGAAATTTCGCGCGATCCATACTGAATTATTACCGTGTAGACGGTGGACGTGAACGGTATGCAGCTGAGCAGTACCAACAGGTCGCCTAGCGCCAAACTAAGTATGTAAATGTTGGGCACGTTGATCATGTGCTTGTGCCGGAAGAATATCAACACCAGCGACCCGTTGCCGACGGTGCCCACGAAGAATATGAACGCGAACAGCACGGGCACGATGTACGTCTCCGGCCGTTGCGAGTAATCGTACTCGTCCGCGGTGTTGTTGGACGAGTCGTTTGCGTCGCCGCCGTCCATTTCTCACTCAGTTCTCCGCCGGTCGAGTGCTCAACAGTAATCGGCAGTTTCGGCCCCACGGGAATCGGTCATGACCTGTAACAGATAACAATTCATTGGAATCTCGTAAAGAAAAGATAAAAAAAAAAAAAAAAAAAACCGAAAATACGCCGAAAGTAATTTAATTCATTATTATTCAACCGTAGTCAATATTATATTATCGATCGTGTTTGTGTTCTAAATATTTACGCGTTGTTTTCAAAAAATGCACATCGTTAATAACGTATACGTCAAAATGCACGTCGATGCATATATTATGCATTTATGTTTTAAATAAATATTATGAACTAATATCGGGTTTTAAATATTTGTTTAGTAATCGAAAATTTCCGTATTTAGTTTTGATTTTATATCATTAAAAACTATTCATTTTATTAAAAAAATTGAAGATTTCTAATAAGACCAATTCTATGATATTTTACGTAATACTATTGTTATTACATTCAAAAATAAAAATAACACATTCATGTTGTTTCTTATTTGATAATTAAATAATACTTTTAAATAAATGCTTATAGGAAATATGATGAACGACCAGAAACTGGCGTTCACATTTTCCTGTCAATAGCTTAAATATAATTAATTTTTAATTAAAGTACTTAAAAATAGAAAAGTTTTTAAAACATATATATTTTTTTTTATATTCTTATTTTTAAAACGATTGAAATAGATAACCAAAAAGCGTAACAGAAACGATAAACGAAAAATTTAACAAAATATATAACAAAAGACAATGATAAAAGGAAAGAATTTAAAAACGTTTAAATTAGCATAACGTAAACATTTATATCTATAACATTTAAATTGTAATAACATAAAATACTAAAAAATACATAAAGTTTAAATTGTAATAATATAAATCACTAAAAATTCAATAATATTTTAACTGTCATAAAGTTAGAAAATATAAATTTTTGATCTCAGTACTGATTTATAGGCTAGAGTCCAATGGAAAATTAAAAACTAATTAAGGATATTTTTTGTATTTAAATTATAGAAATACAACGAATTTAAATTTAAAAGATAATAAAACCAAAATATTTTCGTTTGAAACAGTTTTTTTTTTTTTTAGTTTAAACATAAAAATATGTGGCAATGTGAGCACGTTGAGTGTGATCATGTTAATGTACCCATATTCAAAAATTAACAAATTAAAAGTAACTCATTTTTTTTTTTTTTTTTTTTTTTTGGTGTTTAATGGATTTCTGAAATAATTGTGGATGATGGTAAAATTGGATAGATTATCTCGGAATCCAATCATGGGATATTAGTGGGATATAAAATCGAATCTCAAATTAAAAAAATAAGGGAGGAGTATTATTTCATTAGTAATATCTTGAGATCCAGTGGTGAGATGATAGTATAGTGGTTTAAAATATACGATCTGGTTAGTATAGAATTCGAATCTAAATTACATTTTGGGGTAGAGTTAAAATTTAAAAAATGATATCTCAGGATAGGTAGGATGGTAATTGGGGTTTATGATACAATGTCTGATGGATATATATAATTCGAATTTGAAATAAGTAAAAAAGTAAGTGGAAGCACTTTGCTCGTTGAGTAAGATACTGGTGGTAGATATAGATATATTGAATTTGAATGTTATGATACATCTTTATTTTTTTTTAAATGATTCTGAGTGAAGCTTTGGTGGATATACTTGACAAATATTACTGTAGATTAATACTACATAATAATTATTATATATATATGTTTTTATGTATTAATATATTTATATTATGAACAAAATAAGTTGAAAAACGTGTAAAAAATTATCGTAAATCAAACCGGAAAATCCTACTATTAGAACGCATACGGATGTTAAGAAATTTAGAAAAATGAACCTACTAAAGGAAAATAGTAAAATCGCTAAATTTCAATTTGATATAAATTTGAAACCAAGTTCGATCGCCAAATTTTGATTTCACCATTATTGTTTTAATCAAAAAATACATATTAAAAAAATAAATTAAATTAAATTTTTCTGTGAAGTAGAAAAGTTATACCTACTATGAATTAAATGTCTCAAAATTGAAAATTGCTATAAATAGCCGAAATTGGGAAAAATCTTTTTATATTTTCATTTTGCGTATACATATTATATGTTAATAGTGAACATTTTATGATACTAGAATCAATATTTTCGAAGTTATGAGGAATTTTACCACAATCGTGTTAACTGATATTTATAATAATTTTTTGATGGATTTTTTCTTATTTATTTATCAAAAAAATTAAAAAATGATCTTTTTAAAGTACCAACAATTATATAATATATAATATAATTATATAAAACCAAGATACACATTATAATAATCGGAACACTTCATATTATAGATTTTTTGGGTAGAGACATAAAAAAATAAAAAATACATCATCGTAAATAAAAATACATTCCTCGCTTCGCTTAGATTCTAAAATTTTTGGGGGGATATAATGAGGGAAAATATATCATGCTCAAAATATATAATTATACTAAAATATTTGCATTCTCTTTGGCAATTCTCTCTATTTCTTGCTATGGATCTACAAGTCGCAGATTGGTTTGCATGTAGACTAGCCCAAAGTCATGAATTCTTAAAATTATTAAGATTTCATAACATTAAGTATATAAAAATCTGCCAGTCTGACGAGAATTCTAAGTCTAGTATAGTAAATATAATTTCATATTTATTTGTTTATTTAACTATATATGTAATTAAATATAACTATAATATTTTTTATCGATGAAATAAGTTTTATAGGTATATACTATTAATAAAATAATAATAAAAAAATATTAATGAAAACATATAATTTTTATGATTGGTTCAACTAATTCTGCAATTTTTGGCACGAAAAATTTATATTCTTATTATTTATAACCAGAAAAAAAGCACAGACAAAATAGTGATAAAATCTATGATACGAATAATTTTCTATGATATGACAATTTTTTTTTAATATAGTTTATGGGACTCAAAAATCACTTCAGGCATAAGGTTATCATGATTAAATTATTATTTTTATATGGTATTTTTTAATGTGGCGTATTTTAAAGTCCTACCAGTCAGGAAAAGGTTAACATATTATAAATATATTGTATATACAAATGTCAGTGGATTTTATTGTCACAATGAGTGTATCCATAAAGTTAGGAGACAAAGATAAAAAAAATGGGTTTTCCAACGTTTGCAGAATTGGAAATATCGATTATCAAGTTTAAAATGGCTGACGTACGGTTTTACCATAAAATGGCAGGACTTGTCAATCAAAAAATTACTTCAGTTAAAGAATTCTGAATTTGCATTTTGTTTTAAAATGAGACATTAAAATTGACACTTTATTTAATGATGTAGGTATAGTTATAAATATAAGTAGTTATAAGTTATAAACAATAAACAAGCAGTTTCTGCTAAACCATACATTTATAAAAACCATAATTTAGGTCTATCTATAATCCAAACTCGAATAAAAAGTATTAACAACATAATTAACAATTACCTTTATTCTGAAACCATACAAACTTCTGTTAGTAAATTGTGTGTTTAAAGTCAGAAGTTCTCAATCATTTATTTATTTCAACTAATTAAAATCCTATTTCTCAGTATCTACATTCAAATGTAAAGTTATATAATACACCGGACCAGGGTCCAAGAAACAATTTTTTTTAAATTCCACTTATACGGAGTGAACGGGTGGATGTTCATTTTCTAATGACTCATTCATATCCACCCCCATTTTTCAATCCTGGTAAATTAGAATTATAAAAGTATATTCAATTAACCACGTAATATTTGCTAAAAAGGGATTTTTCGAAATTCCATTTCTTTAAATGGAATTATACGGAATAATCATGGAATATACGAGGAAGTTTACGAATTTTACAATATTGTAAAATGACGGGTTTTATATGTTGTAGAAAAGTATTTCTTATGGATGATGAAAGTTATTATTACTACACTGGTAGTGCATTCAAAATACTCAAACTACTCTAGACTACTCAAAAATAATACATAGAGTATATATTCTGTATAGTATGTATATTAAATACAAAATTACTTTACCATAAACCTGGATGATGCCGGGTAATTCAGCTGGTAAGTTAATTAAATATTTTCGTTAGTATCTCGACTTATATCAGAAAATTTCATTTTTGTTAAAATTATTATATTAACGATTAAATAAATTCTATAATTTTCTTCATGAAATAATCTTTTTAATTAACCATGTAATTTACAATTTACCCAATCATAGTTTGAGTTTGTAGCTAAAATCCTAGTTAAGTTTTTAAAACTAAATTAACATATTAATGCATAAAGATAACGATACAATTAACTATTAAGTATTTTTCAAACGAATAATTAATAAAATAATATTTAGTTAAAATATCAAAACACGATGTCAATATACATACTGTTAATTTTTGGCGTTAATTTAAAGTTTCTGTCATTTTATTTTTCCAATTATTTATAACAAATTTGGGTCTTTGAAATAGGTTTAAATATCAATACTAATAAAAAATGTTATGTATAACAACTTTTTAGGATATTTCTCTCATAGAAGGGAATATTTCTTTACTATTTTGAAAATTACTTAGGAAATAAAATAAAATAACATTTTTAAAGTAACAACTAGAATAAATTTCTTATCAAAAACCTCTATGTTAATATTCTTATTTTCTAAATCAATGTCCTAAACAGGTGAAAAATACATAGTAGACATTCAGAATCTAAGATAATTTTTGGAATCATATTAAACGTTTAACCTATATAAGATAAAATATCTAAACAATATATTACACTTACAATTTACTTATTTTCATCAAATTTTAATTTTAATTTTCGTTTTTTTTTTTAATTATTTTTGTTCTAAATAAATTTAGCTTTAGTTTTGTGTATAGTACTAAACTATTATAGAATAAGAAAGTTTAAATTTAAACTGAAAATGAAATATGAAATTTTCGAAGTAAATTAAAAACTCAAAAAAATCAATCCAATACGTACTAAAATGTTAAAATTGTTGATTTACCTACATTTATTTACCAATTATTGGAGACTGTGGAATCATTATAGATTAATTGCGGAAGAGAGAAAATCTGTTTTTTTGTGGAATTGTGAATAATTTAGTAATAAAATAGTTATAGGCAATTATTATATTGCCGAATCATGTTTTACCAGTCTCTATTTAAAGATATACAATGGAAATACTCCAATAAAAATTTTGTAATCTTAAACATTTGATGTAATATTAATAGTTGAATGTTTAATAATAAACAATTGATTTAACGTTAAGAGTTAAATGTTTAATAATAATATAATATAATAGTTGAATGTTTAAGAATAAACGTTTAATAAACTTTAAATGAATATAAAATAATTAATATTTAAAGCTCAATGTTTAATAATATTTCATTGAATATTTAAACATTAAATGTTTAAAAACTAATGTTCGACATAACCTAAAAAAACAATGTTTAATTCAACATTAAAATTGTGTTCATATTTTAATGTTTAGCGCATATAGGATACATTTCAGAGGGGACAGACCTAAATAAATTATAATATTTTGATGTTATGAACTACCAGTTTTAGCAATAATCCATTATAAAGTTATTCTCTAAGAGGATATATCCCTCCTTTAACCCCCCATGGCCATAGCCACATATGAATATTAAGTTCAAGGCGTATCTAACATCACGAAAAGATAGATCCATTTCTCGGCTACCTGTAATAAAGGTCTTTGAAATTGAAGAATAGTATTGTGGAATAGTAGACAATAATAGAGGCACGGCAAACGAGAGAAAATTTAGAATCGTTATTGCGAATTTAATAGTAGTTAAATTGTAACGGTCTGATGTCAAAATGTATTGTACACTCCGGTTTATAACATATTAAAAGTAATTTTTATTTTTTTGGTATTCTACAGAAGGCGCCATGTCCCTCCCCTTTCCCCTTACTAGGCACCTATGTTTAGGAGCTTTAAACAAAAGAGGGGTAGAAAAAACCGTGAGACTCTAAGTTTACTTCCTCTTGAATTATGAGCAATCCAAAATTCGATTATGGACTACCCAAAAATAATGATTTTTAGTATGTTATAAATCTCAGTGTACAACACATTTTGCCACTGGACCAAGCTCGTTCTGACAAAAAAAAACACGTTTCGTGATGGTAGTACAATAATAAGATAGAGAGAGGTAATACAATAAAATTGTGCATGATTTCTTGGAAGTTTTTTTTTTTTTTTGGGGGGTGGGTGGAGAGGTTCAGGTGAACGGTTCAATGTTGCATTGAACCGTGCCATGTAATGTTATATGAACCTTAAAAATTGTTCAAATAAGATTGACTGCAAGGTTTAGCAACATTCGATCAAACCAAATTTAATGTTTATTTAATGTTAAACATTACATTAAAATGTTGCATACAATGAATAATAAATGTTTAAATGTTTATTGGGACTAGTATATATCAAAGTCACTAATTAAAATAGATAAACTATTCAGAGCAGTTCTAAATGGACTAAACCACAACATAGAACCGTATATTATAATTAAATTAATAATAGAATGTAATGTGATTTTTATAATAAAATTGTATTATAATAGATTTTTAGATAAATGAATCAGTGTATAAACATTCTATCATTAATTTTTATGATTTATGAAATTTTTATTAAAATAAAATAATATAGAACTATATATTACTTGGAGTATGTCCAAATCTAAAAAAGCAAAGTCAAATGTTCAAACTGCAGTAAAGGACACACGGTGAATTTAAACCCATAGTGAGCTAAACGGGTACAAATACAGCAGACATAATGAAATAAAAAAACAGTACAAAATCTGTAATAGAAACTAGCACAAATATATAATAATTAATCGCATACTCTTGTGTTAACCATTTTATTAGCACATCTAACAAATCAATAAAGAGACCACAACCTTTGAAATCACAAAAAAAAAAAACAAGTTGAACCGACTATAATAACTTTGATAATTATTTCATCTCAAAGATTTTGTAACTTCGTTTTAATCGACATCATTGATACCTGTGACAAACAAAAAGAAAAACAACGTATTTTTTACACACTCAAATTGATTAAGATTTCTATTTTTTGGTGTACGTTATTAGACGACATACATTTTATCTAAAATCCCAAAATGTTAATAAACAAAAATTTTCAATGTGACCATTGGATATTATAACTTCATTAGATGTGTAATTCCTTCAATTCATCAACGTGTATTATATTTATTTTGATTTATATTTATGAAAACCATATTGTGAACTGTACAAGTAAAGACCTTTGGTTGTTTTAATTAAATGCATTTATGATGGTAAAACAAGGAAAACAATTAATAAAAAGAGCTCATTAAAATAAAATTACGATATTTTTATTTTATGGCATTTACATTTTATGAAATTAAATAGGAATGGTTGGGTTTATTACTATTCCCATTACTTATAAATTATAATATTATTAATAGTTATAATATTAAAAACCTATGTTTGATGTTGTAAAATATACTTTACAGCACTCAATTGGGTTAGGAACTATTAAAAAAAATAATGCGACACTATATGATATTTTAATCATTTTCTACGCACATCAGATCAATTATTTTATTATTAATAATTTAAAAGACTTTAATAAAACAATGTATAAAAACTTAAAATCACTTTGCGACGGATTAAATTTATTTTTAACTTAAATTAAAATGAGTTTTTTCTTTCGTTATTATTTTGTGTGTGGTAATTCTACATAAATTTTATTATTGATGTTTCTAAAGGTTTTTTACGATAACGTCGGATAAAAATATTATCTACTTATACAAAATGGTATTTTTTTTGTTTAAACTCGTTGAAAAATATTAAGATTTGATCAAAGACTAAAGTAAAATTAATTTAAAAAATAATTTGTTTTACTTTATTTTTAACATTCGCAATCACCACACAATTTCATAAGTCGATACAAATTACTGTTTAATTTTTAGCGTTATATAATAAACATAATATATAGCATGATTACGAATGTTTGGAACAAAATAATTTAGAATGTACTGAACACGAATCCTTTAAATAATTTTGGTTTTAAAAAATACAAAAATAAATCTTAGTTGTTTGTCGTCATATTTGCGATTTTCCATGATTTTACTAGATTAAAAAGTATCAAGTATTGCCTAATTATTCATATTTTCTAATAATGTCAGTAAACGATGCAAAAAATACTAAAACTACACAAAAATTATTATACATTGATTAGTTTTAATATTTATTAAGTTATATAAACTGAATATAAATTAGAAACGCTTATTGTATATTTATTGTAGAATAATAATCGGAAACATAGATTAATGACTGTTTATATTGTACATTTAGCTAACTGAAATGTTAACTTCTAAGCAATTAATTGACATAAGTTTCATAAATTTGGAGGAGTAAATTTAATTTTAAAAACCTAAACGTTGCAAAAAGTTTTTGAACGAAGGAAAAAAGTTAATTAGTGATATATTGTGACTAAATACAAACGTTTTATTACATAAATATCTTGTGTTTTGGATTGAACGAAATATTTTATTTATAATTATTTTTAGGTCGTAGGTATAAGTAAGTATATTTTTGATCAAAAATGTTATATTCAATACTTGCCATTAATGCATTAAAAATAAAAATATAGTTAAAGGTAAAGTTAATTTTTGATACCTATAATTGACTGATTTCAAGTTCACATACAAATCAATATCGAAATTTAGTCAACATATTTTTCTATGTACAATTTATTATATATATATATATATATATATAAATATATACATATATACGTAGTACATGTTACATCTATTTTGAAAATAAATTAATGATATTAAAATATTGTCATGAAAGTAAAATATTCCAAATATTTCAAAATTTTGGGGAACATATTATTAGTTATTATTATTTTATTTTGAAAATGTGAAATTTTATATTCAATGATGTTAACATAAACTAATTAGTTAACTTTAAGCTTAACTTAAGTTATATATTTCTATACTAATACTCGTATAATTAAAAGAGTCTAATAAATTAGTGGGTTTTGTCAACTTTATCATATATTTATTGGTATCTTATATATATATATATATATATATATTTTAGTACTACACAGTTTTTTCATGATAATTGAAAATATTAAATTAATATACAACAAGTCAAATTAATTCAATAAATTCTATCTTCATTTTTCAAAAGTGACATATTTATAGAAATATTTGAAAATGGGATATAATTATATTCGTAATGGTAGTCTTTATAGTTACCATAATTCAATATTTATACATTTATAATTCTGTCTCGAACACTAAATCATATTTTGGTATTCTAAAACTAGTAAAATGTCGAGTTTTTCGTCAATTTCTATAATATATAATATATATAATGTTCATAATTTTATTCGGAAATGTAAATTTCAGGGTTATTCTTATACTATTATGAAATAGTATTATTGTGTTACCTAATATTAGTTCATTTGAAAATTATCAATACAAATAATAAAACACATATAGGATATTTTGCGTTCTTATATATTGCTTATGGTTACAATACGATTATGAAATAATAAAAAAAATTAAATTGAAAAATTCAAATCTAAAGATTTAAAAATAAAATATGTGAGTTAAACAACCCTAAGTAAATTTAAGTTATTAAAAGATAATTTTATGCGTCGATTGTCAAACCAACTTTCTAAATATTCCGAAACTAGTATGTAAGTAATATTAATATTATATTTTTGGACATTAAAGTTTCTGTTTATTCATTGGTGGTTTAAACTTCAATTTTGATTCAAATAATAAAATGCATAAATAATTAATTGTCAACTGTCATCAAAATTGAAAATTATTATAACCACTAAATAATTGGTGAGAAATACATAATTAATATTTATAAATATTTCAAAGGGATAAAAATGGATATTATTATTGTTACTTATTAGTTATTATATGTATTATATACTCATAGTGTAAATTAATATATTATATAAAAAAATAATTAATTAGCTTGTACGGTTCCCTGAATGGTTATTGACTGTTTACAAAATTTGCATAAACATACTGACCACAGCATAATAATAATTAATATATTTTTAGCTTTTATTGTTTTTTTTTTCAATTTATAGTAATAGAGAATACTTATAGTATATTTTTCAAAGTTATATTATTAATTAAGTATAAGAATACATTTGGGTCCTACACAAAGACTTAAAGATTTATTTTAAATTTTTTATGTTTAGGTCTTTAATTTTGAAATACTAATTCTTGTTATGGGCTTTCAGAAAATAAATTATTAGTGGATAATGTATATATTTAGTGATAAGTTATAGAATAATTCAGTGATAAATGTATAATGAATATTGTAGTCTACCCATTAAAATAGCTAGCACTGTGTACATATAAATTGGTTAGACGATTAAAAAGCATAGATTAATATCCTTTATAAACATTGATATATTTTTCTTAAATCAAAAATCAATGTTTTTTATTATCAAATGTAACATATGAAAAATAAGTATACGTTCAAATTTTAAATTAAATATATATTTTAAAATTTATCATAATTACTTGTATCATAATAGAATTATAACATATAGAAAACTATCGAAAAATATTTTTTCAAGTAAATAATAAACACACCATATTTATAAAAAATAATTTTCCCTATGAACAATTTAGGTATTGTTTAGATACATACTTTTATATCATTATTGTACGTGAATATATATTTATTATTAATATTTGTCTTTATATTTTATTCGAATAAGTGAAAATTTGTCTGTAACTTATCTGTTTGTTATTATATATAGGTATATATATTTTTTTTAAGTATGTTATTGGTTTGTTAATTATAAAATATCAATTTGAATTTACGATTAAACGAATATTTATTGAATAAAGAAAAAACAATTCATAAAATATAATATGTTATCTAGTTTATTGTACGTGTATAAGAAAATTAATAAATTACAATTGATTTTTATCTTAATATAAGCGAGTTATACAATACATACATATACTTTCAAGATTTTTAAACCAAATTTTATACTTTATTTTTTTTATATTCAAAGTAAATTATTTAATTAAAAAATGATTTACGATACATTATATATATTTACCGCTCACTTTTCATAGATACGACATATATCAATTATTTTCAATAAATAAAATCTTTCTACAGATATCTAAACGTTCTACAGATGTCTAATAATTGTATATATAATTCATACCTACCTTCTGAAAATCTAAATATTTTACTATTATTGGAAGCATAATCTTTAAAACAATATAATTTTTCCTCTAATTGCTATCATATCTGTATGACATATGATGTGTGTTTCTCATTATTAACCCTGATGTCTAAATTTTGTTCTAAATTTAGAAAAACTTATGTGAAAATCTTTTAATACTCTTAAATACTGTTAATAAATATCATCGAAATTCAAAGAGTTTTAAAGAAATCTACTGTTTTCACTTGGTTAGTAAAACATTTGGTAAAATAATGTATCTAAGACAATGTAAATTTAATTTGAAATATGTATTATGGTTCCGTTCAAAGCGTTTGTGAAAAATTTCAATATTTTTACTATACTTTTTGATTTAGAACCAAATGGAAAATTCATTTTAATTGTTTTTAAAATGTCGTAACTAATCATAAACAACAAAATTTTTTAGAGTTATTTTTCAATAAATAATTTTCAAATATTTAAGGGTTTATACAGAAGTTTTTTTTAAATTTTCAATAAAATGCGGGTTTGCGCACAGTTTTTTTTTTTAACTATTTAGATAGGTAATTGACATAAGTAATTTCATTTAATGTAATTTAATTACACACGTAATATTGTTTTCAATATTAAGCTTAACAATAGTGAATTATGTCTACTATTATTACAAAAATTCAGATTAATTATTAGAGAAACACGGTTTTCCTGAAAGAAAATTCCGTAAATATTTTGATCCTACTAGGTACATATTGTCTTACCTATACAGTATAATTTGATACAAATTATTATATTTTTAATGTGATTCAATAAAAGTTTATTTATAGTTTTTTGGGGTTATTAATTTCATACTTTAAAGAAACAAAAGTTTTCAACTTCTAACCTAATTATTTAGGTTTTAGGCCCATTAGGTATATAATACACCTATTCATGAACTTTTACTTCTCCAAATAGATGTTTATACTAAAAAAAAAAAACATGCTAATGATCTATATGCTATGTTTAATACAATCGTTATAGTATAATAATTAGATTCACGTTTTACTCAGCACATAAATTATTAAATAAGTAAATAAATACAAACCATTTGCTCTGGATAGTGCGCAATGACCCAGAAATGATAAAAATTGGGATTAACAAAAATGTTTATACGATATTTAAAAATATATGAATAATACGTTTTAAAATTATTTTATTGTTGAATATGCAATTACATGTATTCATAAGTAATATATATATATATATTCTAATGGAACAAATATATGGGTTAAATATTTTAAGAAAAATGTTTGTTAGAATTTATATCTGTATATTAGTTTAAATTTTTATGTATAAAGTTATTAAAATATATTACTTAAAACATATATGGAATATACTAGGTACCTATATTTAAATATTTGTATTTAAACAAATAATATAACATTATTCAATATTAAAGTGCATCAGATTTCTTCAAGTTTATTATCAAAATGGTTTTCGATTTTTGTCTGTTCCAAATTTCTTTTGCTTTTAGTTCTTATAATGAAATTTTATTATTTTATTATTTTTTATTTTGTATTATAAATTTTAAAGTGTTAATATCAATGTAAAAAATGTATGATATTAAAATGCAATTAAACTCATATGGTTATAAATCACATATAACCAATATATTTTTAACTTTTTATTTTATTCTAATGTTTCTGAATTCAGACATTTTACCGGAAATTCAATTTAAAATTGATATGTCATACTACCTAGTCCATAAAAGAAAATAATTATGGGAAAGGTTTACTAATGCGTATAATGGAAATAGTATTTCCAAAAAAGTTTTCAAATGTCGATATCAAAATATAATATATATTCAAATTATTTTATTTATGACAGTATATTATATCACACGCTAATACTATTTATTTTATACGAGTATATTATACAAATTTATATTATGATCACATTTATAATATTATTATATTTTCAAAGATTTTGTGTAGGTATCTTTATTCTATATATTTGAAGTCTAATAAGCTATAATGTGACCAGCGGTTAAGAATACGATATTACCAAAATTTAGTTTTTTGTTTAAAAAGCTTAATGTTTTGAAAAAAATCATTTATATGGGTATTTAAAATCGGCATCTTAAAGAAATATTATATTATTTTAAAATTAGGTAATTTATACTTTTTAGATAAACTTACACATAATATGTAATGAATAATAAAATGATATTTACACTTGTTCACAAATAAAATATTGTAAATATAAAAAAAAATAAGTACGATGAACGTATTACATATTATAAGAATTTTTATATTTACCAGTTCAATAGTAGTGCAAAAAACTAGGTATTTACTAAGTATCATATGATATTAATTAGTCTAATGTTTTTAAGACGTTTTTAATTTGGTTGAAAAATGAGTTTTTTTATTCTGATTTTTAATTACAATATTTTTTAACTATCTAATGTAATTTGTATTTATTTATAGGATTCAAAATTACTTCCAAAATGTCATTTATGTAAAGTACCCAAAGTATCTGTTCTTTGTAAACAAATTTTGGTTCTTGAATCTTGAATGAGTTTTCAAGGTTGTATACACAAACAATAAGTAGCTAAAATAAATCAATACAAAGCATGTTCAAACAAACCATTTTTTCATTTTAATAATATTCAACCAACTTAGACTTAAGTAATTTAAGATGATTAGATAATAAGCAAAATCGCTAAAAACAATTTGTAATTTTAACTCGTTTAAGTTTGATTCTGTTATAGTTATATATATATGTTTTCACTACATTTATAAAATTAGAGATATGATTCAATCAACAGTATTCTTTTCTAATTATTGATATTGTGCATAGCTCGAGTACAAAACTTGAATGTAATAAATATGAGAATTCTAAAAATATGGCTTTTAAAGATTAATAAAATATTATGAATAAAAACCAGGATACAGACAAATCTTTAATTCAAATTTTATTTTTAAATAGGTACAGATGTATAAAATGTAATTTTATTTTTAATTAATAATTTACTATTGATACAAGAAAGCAGATTATGTATAGTTTTAAGTATTTGATGTATTAAATGATTGATGAATAAACAAGAAACCATTTACTACCTTGGACACATATTAGCCTGTTTATTTGGTTCAAGAATATGCATTTCCCTATTTGATTTTGCAATTAAATAGAACTACATTAGAAGACTGATGACGTGGAAAATACAGGAAATAAACATAAAAAAGTCAGTGTTATGGATTTATGTTTGATGTTATATTTTTTATAATAGACAATTTTGCAATTTTGCAATTTAATAAATTAAGAATAATTACATATAAGTAGCTAAAAACTATTCCCAATATTAAAGTAGAGAAAAATAATTTTCTGATCAATATACACTTGTTTACATAATAAAATGGTACTAACAAAATCACCTGAGCATAATCTTACAATATTTAATTTTATAATTTTCTTACTGATTTGAAATCGTTCATTTTTCCATTGATTTCTCTTTTCACTTGTTAATTTGTCCAAGTATATAATTATTATTGTATATATATCAGATTATCAGTGCATTTTTTTGGGGGAAATTTTTACTGGGTGATAATCAAAAATTATCTCAGAATATATAGTTTTATGGGAATTTTATGCTCGTTCCTAACTATTATTAAAAAAAATAAAATAGGTATTAGAAAGACCAGAAGAAAAAGTATGTGGAAAAGTCAATTACTAATAAGTTATAGTTTATATACCTAATAGACAAAAAGATTAAATAGTTATAATAATATTTATAAAAATAATAGTGCAATATAATATACCTAGCTATAATCATAATAAATTAAATTGAAATCCTTTTCTTTATTATCTATTGAAAATATTAACAACCTACAAAATTTGTAGGTATAAATAATAAAATAACCAAAAATAAAATATATTTTAACTATTTAAATTATAAATAAGCAAAATCAGAATATATCTTTGTCCAAATGTTATATTTAAAAAAAAAGCAACTTAATTTCAATAAGAATGAAATATTATCGTATATTTCTTGATTGTATTTTTATAATCGATACAGAAGTTAACGCGTCGCATATCAATAACTTAATTACAAAACATTTCCAAGTTTTAATTTAAGAAAACACTTTCTAAATCACCATTTTACAGATATAAATATATAGTGTCCTTTGAATACAGATATATACATTTATTAAGATTTTAAATTCAAATAAGTATACTAATACCCACTTGATTGATTAGTAAGTAAAGTATTAAAAACCGTCTTTGCATTTATTCAGTTTCATTATATGTTTATACATAATATTATTCATTATCCACTTCACATTTTTTTATTTATAAATAAAAAATGTATGTCGTCCAGTCTTTAAATACATAATCTACTAGACTAAAAAGTATTTTCATTTATATCGCCTAGAATACTAGCTTTAAAATGCACTTATATATATTATTTAAGTTAATCATGTACTATTGAATAGGGAACTGTACTTTATGTTTGATAAGCTAAAAAAAAAACTATATAACTTCATTTATTTTCTTATAATTTATAGTATTCATCATATTATGTATTTATATTTCACTTAGATATTATATTATATTGACATGTTGAATATAGACAATAGGTATTATGTTATGTTTAATGTATATAGTATTTAAAAAGTAATATGTCCTATTTGTTTTTATTGGTACCTATATAATCTAAAGAAATTAATTTTTTATGACGGTATTAAAAAAATAATTCAGATTTAAGAGTATACATATTGGATACAAGCAATTTGATATTTACAAATAAAATTAATAAGAATTTGTTTTGTTTTATACTTTTATTATGTGATGAATATAAAAACATTAAAAATTATATTTATAATAAAAATGTATATTTACTCAAGTTGTTTTCCTTCGTGAGCCACATCATTACATACATATATTTCTTTTACACTATATATTATATAACTAAATTAATCTTCATTTTATATTTGCAATATTTTATTTTGATGAGTAAGTAATTTTTACTTAAATATTTAATCATATTCATATAGAGGCTGCTTTTTGTATAGTTTGAAAAGGAAACGTTAGTGTCCATACATATGTATTAATACGCGTTAATCTAAAAGTCTTCGAAAACGTTCATTTTCAATGAAAAAAAAAGCTTTTACGTTTAAAAAAATTTATATTGCGATTATTATTATAAAATAATAAATTAATTAATAAAATTTAAATTAAAATTAAATAGTTATTTTCTAAATGACAATTAAGTTATATTTATATATTCCAGTATATAACCTTGCAGATAAATGTCAAAAAAGTATACATAAAAAGTTTTAGTTTTCATCCCCTTCAAAGCTATTTATGTAAATACCTTAATGTCATTATACGCTATATTATCGTATATCATTGTGTAAAGACGAAAATATTTTGAAGTATAAGTTTATTTTTATTGTATAAAATTTGAATTAAATTGTTAAAAAATCATTTATATATTTAAAAATTTTCGGAGAAGTTAACCCTATAAATACAAACTTAAGAGGTTTAGCGGAAGTATGGCGTAGACAAAGATAATACCTATGTATTGTAAAACAAAAAAACTTTTAAATAAACACTGTTCAATACTTTTTGTTTTGTGAAAACAGTTTATTCGTAGAATACATTATAATAAATATATATTATATATGTATATATATTATGTACGTTTTGGGTAAAATGAAGTTTATAGCAATATCAAGTGTACTTTTTTTGGGGAAGTTTACTTTGTGAATTTGACCAGAAATGTTGCAAAAATGTTCTTGAATTGCGTGTTGCAGATTAATTTATAGCTGGAAAAGATTGCACGTGATGACATTTATTTACATTTAGTGATCAGTATAGGTACTATAACTAAATTGGATTTTTTCATCCATTATATATTTGTTTACTCGTTTTAAGTCTACAGTAATAATGTATTTTGGTCTACACGTTAATATATACATTGTGGTATATGGTCTGTCAGTTAAAAGTCCACTAAAACTTTAATAGTCTTTAATAAATAGAACGAAAGATTAATATGATTCAAATGGGGTTTATTTTATTATATAGAATGACCATTTTCATTATTATAATAATTAATCATTCCTCCCTTATCCAAAATTGTATACTATCATATACCCGGGTAATAATATGTATTTTCTTTATTCATGAACCGAAACCTTTGGATTTTATCGGTACTGGTTCCGGTTCTGGGGTTTAGTATAAAAATTTAACTGTTCAGATTCGGTACCGGTTATTTTTTTTTAAAGAAATATGTGGTTTTGGTTCCCTATAAATTAAAGTTCCGGATCGGCTTCTAATCAGTTTCAAATATAATATTAAATTGCATTTAAGTATTTAATTAATAGGTAGTAATATTTATCAATATTCTCATCATAATATAAAAAGTACAAGATAGTGTACGCCGCAAGTAGGTATAAATATA
>JAIPRL010000757.1:73003-114572 GCA_025469235.1 Pemphigus obesinymphae | reverse complement strand
GATTTATCATTGCTTTCAAATTCAATACATCCACCAAAAGTACCCTACCCAGTAGCGAAGTGCATCCACCAATACTGACACCCGACGAGCGAAGTGCTTCCACAACCTACTGACCGGCTTTTTTGAAAAATATTTTAGTATGAAAAAAATAATGGTGATGTCAAAATTTAGCGTTTGGACTTATGGTAAGTTATGGTAATTTGAAATTATAGGATTTCACAGCTCGCATTCATTGCTCCCGTATTCTCATGGAATATTGTAATGATTTCACGTGCGCGCGAGTTACTCGGTTCGAGCCCTCTCCTTCGGAAGTTAATTTTTTGCACTCTTTTCCACTTTTTTTTTTAAGAATTAATAGGTAACGTATCAATACAAAATAGTTCATCATATAACATGGGGAGAGGGGGGAGAGAAATTAAATACGACAAACTTCTTTCGGTTTATATGACAACAGTAAAAACACGATATATATTGCGGCAAATGCGGCTATGGTTATTGTTTCATAATTCCGTAATTCCGGATTATTCGATTTTTAGAAAATTTCTTATACACCTAGTAAATTTCCCAGTCTTTTTATTTATTTATGTATACTGTATAGATACACTTTTTTTAAGATCGAAGGAGTAAAGTAATTATGATTTACAGTATAATATAGTCAAGCAGGATTTTTCGGGTATAAATCTTTCTGATGACAATTTTATTGTAGTTTTTCAAAGTGGGTTTGTTGAGCGTAAAGCAAAATTACCTACCGAAATTATTATTAAAAATAATATTATACCGAATTTTCGGGTTTGAAAACGATTCTGGGCGAAGTTCGGTACATTATAATATAATTTTTAATAATATTTTTTATAAATAGTTTTGATTTACGTTTAAAAAACCCATTTTAAAGATCGTTTTATCGAAACAAATGATTATCATTGTTTTCAAAGTCAATACACCCACCACCAATATTCTATTTCGTTTATGAACGAAATACTCCACTCCGTACTGACCTGCTTTTTATATTCATATTTTGATTTATTATCAAATTGATTATAGAGAGCAAATAATGAAGAATGGTCGACATCAATATTTCTGCAGAGCATAATTTGTTTCAGCACTCTGAACACATTTTTCAGAATGAGTAAGAAAATCAATTTTTTTAGTCAATGAAATTTAATTTAAAATGTAGTCAATTTAAAATTATACATATTTTTGAATTTCCCTAAAACTGACCGGGAAAACGAGTATTTTAAGTTTAAAAAACACCCTGTTTACAATTTCAAAAATATTATAATTTGATTTATTTTTTTTCGATTTTTATTTTATGAATGTATTTATGTACTTTAATGATTTCCATCACCAAACAATAATTCATACGATATAGCGGTTTGTGTTCCGTCTCAACATCAACTTTAAATATATCCAATAATCAAAATCCAGATATTGAAAGTGTCATTGTTTTGTGGAAGACGAATAATTAATTCAGAATATTTTATAAATGAAATAAAAATCATTAATGATTATCACTCTCCGTTTTCTTGTAATACGATCTGCATCATATACATATATGCATATAAACAAACGGTACATAGGTACATAATATAATATTTTATAATATTTTCGTAGTCGGTAAAACAAATCGGAAATGATTATTCGTCTGCCAGTGTGTAATAATAGGAATCGAATACTCGAAAGGTAAATAATTGCGTAGCCGTGTAGCAATGCATGCAGGAACAAAATAATAATATGTGCTTGTTTGGTTATCTAATGGTCGCCCCTTAATTAATATAGCGACATAAACGATTTTTAAAAAATTTTAAAATTTGGAAATTCTACGTTTATCAATCACAAATTTTAGATGTTCAAATATACAAAAAACAAAAACTCTACGCTCGGTCTTGGTTTAAGTTCTCATATTTTATTTAGTGTTATTATTTCTCTTTTATGATATTTTTTGATCAAACCGTGATCAGAAAACCACAATTGTCGTGGTCACACAACAATAAAAAAAAAAAAAAATGGTACGGGTATGAGATTACTTTTAAAATTTATTTTAACATTTTGTAATTATTCAATTTTCATAATTAAAAAAACTTCTTAAAAATTGTCTATACAGAACCCCTTAAAAACGGTTGGTATATAGTGTCTTCTTAAATGTATTATTGTTTTAAAGTTTAAATTTATCAATGCATATTGAACAACAAAAAAAAAAATGAAATATAAATCATTGCAGTTTATGAACTGTGCCTAAAAACTGAAAAGTACTCCGAAATATTATTGTGATGTTCAAGTCTCCTGCAGCACACTTCGAATGGTTTATCAATTATGAAGGCGGAAAAGATCCTTTTCACTAATATAGTGATACTATATTATCATCCATACTAGAAAAAATATGTTTTCAATAATTGACGAAAGTGTTTTGTTAAATAATAAACAGTAAACACAACCAGAAATCTGCAAAGCATATATCATCATCTATATATTTGATGTAACTAAGTCATTTTTGATACAAATGCATTTTTGTTAATTTATAAGTGCAACTAACATGACTAGTGATGTTTACAGAAAATTCAGTTAATATAATAAATATTTTCAAATAACGGTTGGCGGGAATGCGGAACTTTCCCAGAGTCCGCGTGGCGCGTAGTGCCTATACTTCAATACAATATTTCATTAGTACCGAACTATCGATACAAATTTTCTCAGGGTTTTGATTGCGATTTTTCATATACAATTCATTATTTAACGACGAGTTTGAATATCAAAAATCGCAATGGTCATAACCTAGAAAAAATGACGAAAAATTCAAATCACTTTTTTTCAAAATCAAAATCGGTCGAACACAGGTCTCGCAATTTTGTCTGGCTTTTGAGTCATTTAGCAAAATCGATAAGCGTAAATAAAATGTAATAAAATTCGTTAAAGGGTTTGGAAACGGTGTATTATTTGTACCATTATATAGACGTAAAAGCTAGACACAATTGTGAAGCTTGTGTTGGACCGATTTTAGTTTTGAAAACCTATTTGAATTTTGCATTAAGCCTTCTAGGATTTAACTGAGGCGATTTTTGATATTAAATTAATTGAACATGTAGTTAAATATACAAAAAATGAAAATTAGAGTTTTTTTAACTATAGATAATTTGACGATTAGTTTGAATAACAGGTCATTTTTTGATTTTATAAATAGTTTTTTAACGCGGCGGGAAAAATTAAAAATAATAAACATCATTGTAAAACCAATACTTTCCTCGCTCCGTTTAGAATGTAAAATTACATAAAACCGGTAAAAATGCGATTTCGTCAACATGGATTATGGTTATTTCTCCGTAATTTCGATAATATTCATCCTATTGTCTTGAAATTTACAAAAAAAAAAAAAAAATGCATCTTTATATTATAGTACTACAAAAACATTTTTATAATTATAATTTTTATTTCAATTTTAGATTTTTGTTTTAGAGGTATTTAAGTCATAAAAGGGTTTATTTTAATTAGAATTGAATAGGTGTTTGAATCGAACTTCACAATTTATTTTTCTAACCATTTCAATGTTTCTACAAAGTGTATTATATTTACGTAGGTATTTTCGAAAATGTTTTCAAGATCGATTATTGTAATTTTTCCGTAACTTCAGTCAGTCGTACATTTCTTTAAATAAATACTAATAATTTTTAAAATCAGATTTCCTGTTTTTAAACATGTTAAAAAGTATATAATTTTACGTATTTTCCATAAAATCAATTATTGTGATTTCTCCGTAACTAATATAGTTCTACAGTCTTCACATTTATAATAAACATGTAACTTTTTACTACATTACTTGATATATTTTTACTTTTTGTAATCAAGCGATGAGTACTTTAAAGTACTTCCTCCAGCAAGTTTATTCGTTGATTTTGATTTGCCATTTTTAGCTGCATCACCGGATGGATTGATTTGAAATGATTCTATCATTGAAATAAAGTGTCCATACTCGGTAAAAAATTTTTCGCCGAGTAATGCACACAATGAAAATAAACTGAAATTTATGAACATAAAATCGGGAAATATTGTATTAAAGAGAAGCCATAATTACTTTTTTCAAATTCAGAGGCAATTACGCATAACAAAAAATAAGTAATGTTATTTTGTAATAATGCTATCAATAATTGTTTCAGAAAAGTATTTTTGTTGTTTTGTGTATATACCTATTGATATTATTGTGTTCTGATTTCAAGGGAATTTTGTGGAGAAAATTGAACAAGACGATGAATTCTGGCAAACTAAAATGGAAGTATTGTTATCAGCGTTCTATTCAGATCATTTACTACCTGAAATAATTGATCCACAATTTATTCCTATTTAATAACAATTTAATAATAATAAAATAATAAAAATTCCTCTGCTTTTATAAACTTTTGTTTTTTTTTTTTATTACCCTAATATAAATATTACCAAATTTAATACAAATTACACGTGGTATTTACATATTATATTCGAGTGAAATGTAAAAATACACTAATATAAATAATAAAAATAAATAAAAGCTAGGTAGACAATTTGGTATGTAATAGTATACGGAATAATATTATTATTGTTTTTGTTTACCGTATTATATCGAAATCGAAAACGAGTATAACATAACGTTAATGATCTAATATTATAGTGCTTATTATTACTATGATGGAGTGGCACCCGGCGGTCTCCAGCACGTCCACTTGTCAAAAAGACGTAAGATATTCAAGACATTCGCTGGACTAAGCCGGTTAAAAATCGAGACACACCGGTTTACTTTTTTAAGAATACTTTTTTTTTTTAAGAATTTTAAGTGCTCTATTTACCATCATATCGATGTAAAGAGTAAAACCGAGATTATTCGAGTAGATAATTCCAAGGTCTTTAATGGAGGTAATATACGTTCGAATTATACCAGCAAGTTGGTACGACATGTAACGAACAGCTGTGGTGTCTATAGGATCGAATTCGAACTGATGTCAAAGCGTGTTATACACTCCGGTATAATACTTAGTGAAAGTTACTTTTTTCGGTATTCTCCAGAGGGGGTCATGTCCCTCCCCCGACCCCTAATGGGCACCAATGTACAGGGGCTTTAAGAAAAAGCGGGAGTAGACAAAATGCAAGGCGCTAGGTTCACTTCCCCTAATTGAGTTATGAACAATCAAAAATTAGATTTTGGACTACCCAAAAAGGTGATTTTTAGTAGGTATGTTTAATACCCCAGTGCGCGACACATTTTGGCATAGGTCCGAGTCCGTTTTGGCGGTTACTGAATGCGCTGCGACGGTACAAAAAGTTTCCCCTCCATTGCCTTGCCAGTAATCGTATATCATTACTTGAGCGCATTTATGTTCCGACTACGCTTGTATATTCAAACATTGTCACAGATTATGCCGATTGAAATTTATCAATGATATGTGATAATAATAAATTGATATGAGAATAACAAATATCATGGTATAAAAAATCAGTAACAGCGATATTCTGTTATCAGGTATCCGCATTACTACTAGAATTTGAGATATTTGGGCGTTTCCATTATTTATCATTACGCGGTCTATCTGTATGTAGTTAATCAATGGTAATAGGTCAGCGGATACGGGTTTTCTAAAAATAGAAATGTAAATACTCGACTGTCAATGTTATCATCACAATAATAGAAGCAATATATTCGTTTTACATATTTAATTTTGGTCCCGTTTGTGATCTAAATCTAACTATGACTAATGCAAAAATATGCAGTTGTAAAAATACTTCCTTAATGATAATAATTAATACATAACATACATAAATACAGTACACTAGATACATAACATAGTTTATACAAATATTTTCATAATTTTAATCACGATAGGAAAAACTCACTCAAACTTCCATTAGAAATGATGGACGAGAACAGGGTGTTTATTGTTTATATTAGCAATATTTAAATTTTATAAAAATTACATTTCATATATACCTAACTAAATAAATTATAAATAATCGTATTATGTGTCTTGGACACGTTACTTTTTAAAAGTAATAAAATTACAACTACTGGTTATATTCCTAAAATGTGACAATATATTTTCATTACCTAATTTTTTCATGTAATTACGTTTGTTATACGTTACTTTTTAAGTTAAAAAATGAATACGTTACTATTAAAATTACTTTTCATTTTTCTGTGGCTTATTGTTCGGCAATCTCCAAATCAATTAATCTCAAGATATTGAGATGCAATAGTTATATTATATTATTATAATTTTACTAATTAATAATAATGAAATGTATGAGTTTAATAGTTTTGATACCTATTTTAATATTGTAAAATCATCAAATGTCGAATGAACACTTCGAAACGATGATGACACGATTAAAATGGATTGAAAAGTCAAATGTGGTAAAGAGTAAAAAAAACAACAACCCACAACCGATACCTAACCATTTTTCATCATAATATAGTGGACAGTGGGCTTATAATATGGAGTTTAATAATATAATAAAAAATATAATATACTAAAAATATACCTAGTTATTTGTTTATCTGATTATATTATATTATATTATGTTGGGAAAATGATTTCTTTATTACTACATAGGTTCCTCAGATATGGCAGTACCTATATGTAAATATATACTAAATATTATAAAGTGTCATTTTTTTCCAATGTAACGCGTTAAAATTATTAAAATTACTCATAAATAAATGCAATTAAATTATTGAATTTCGTTACAGTAAAGTAATTTCAAATACTTTATTGCCCATAAGTATTATACACGTTGGATAGTCAAATATCATGCAAGTATAGTTGTCTATATAATACGCCTTTAGAATTATTTTTGCATCGATTATAAAATATAATAACCTAAACACGTTAAGAAAGCCCTGCACTCTGCTATAGCATCTTAAATTCCCAGTTTCTAAAAGCATTTTGAACAATTACCTGCTGTAACCTCATAAAACAAAACGAATAACATCTATCAGCCTAGTAACCAAATCAACAATATTTCTCGTAACCAAGTAATAAAATTTTTATAAAACGAATAAAATAACTATCTTGTCAGGTAGGTAACTAAATCTACAATATTGCAACTATGTACTAGTAACTACATAGGTACAGATGGAAATTTAAAGGTGATTTATTTTGTTTTAACGGCCTATCGATTTAAAAAGGAAACTCTAAAATTATTTAATTCTTTTCTTTTTCTGATATTTTAAAATTATTTCTCACGCATCTTATGATGAGTAAATCGTGGATTTAAGTGCAAAATAACGTGTTTTAGTGGTAGTCCATCACAATGCTATTTAATTACAAACTACGATCTATACATCAGAGAATTCAAAAATGAAATTTGTATTTTGCATTTTTCAACATTTTTAGAGTATTTTCCCATTTCAAGGGCATTTCACTTGCATATTTTTGATAGCGTCGAATAAAAATTCAAAAATATTTATCTCATTTTGTACTGTGTTTATATCTGTATAATTTTCAAAGTTTCTATAAGATTGAGAGGCATATAATATATATATAACCATAAACTATAATAACGTGTAGTGACAAAATACACAAGTTGAGCGAGACACTATTGTAAGGGTCGGCGGGACACAATTAACAGAAAACACCGACAGTGCGAGACATTGATTCGAGTGGATGGCATATTCTGTCGATGGCGTTCACAAATAGTTATGATAAAAACCATGTTTCAATAATTTCCATCATAAATAAATAAATTCATGAAGCCGAGAAAATTCAAATCACAAATAATTTAAACATTTTTGACCTTTAAAAACACTTAGGAGGCTAGTAGTCAAAGTATATACAATTAACGAATAAATTAACCGAGACAATCAGTCACTTTGTCCAGGTACGACGGGTACAAAATACATAAATTTTCCAGTTTTCACTCGACTCAAGTTTACATTATACGTAACAAGGAATTCTGAAACATCCGATTTGGAATTGCATTATAATATTTTATTCTTGCCTAGTTCAATTAAAATTTTCAATAAATAAATATCATAAATATACAAATAAAATACAAGCTATATCTAAGTGATAACTAATAAATAATATGGTATGAATACAAATTAAAATTAAATAACTAGTTAAACTAAACAACATATTTATAACGTTTTGCTAAATTGAATATTATTGCATCTATAGTGAAAGTGAGTAGTTACTTGTATCGAATTTGTATTCGCTCGAGCCAGGTCTTCCTTTGAACATTGTGCTATGAACGTACATAAAGATGTCCATTGGTTTGGCATTCTTCACATTGACATTTTTCGTCTTCTTATTGATATGGTCCCATTTCACCATGTTTGACTTGGTTATTGGTTAGTTATTATAATATAATAATAGGTTTTGTTTTGACTCATTATACTATGCTAGTACATATAGATTTTTCAAAATTCATTATTTTAGTCAAAATGATTTCACATCAAAAATATTGAAAAAACTAATTTTATAAAAAACACTGAAATTTTATTAAAAAAAAAAAGAAACAAGAAAATTGATTCAGATAAAACCAGTAAAAATTAGTTCATCATTTAGTCAGTATAGTATAATACCTAGTAAATTATTATTATTTTAAATTCGAACGTAAAGATAAATAATTGCATTCGAAAGACAATTTTATTTACGAATTGTACTTTGCCCAGTATCGGTTGTCGAAAGCAATGATTTATCTTTAGTCTTAAATTTCAAATTATAAAAATACACTATTCTGTCCGAAGATCGAAAGGAACGATGGACCTACTTCTAGCATGTGATTTTCTTTAGATTCATGAAATATTTTCATTATAAAAAATTGTCCTTCTTTACGCCGAAGAAAACTACTAGGAAAATTGGAAAATTATCTCTTTACATATAGTAGGTACCAACTAGAACAAATTTTCTATCAAAAAAGTTCTGAACTCGAAATCTCCTGCTCGATTCGTTCTACCCGAAATAGTTTTTATAGGCATAAAAAAAAAATACATCGTGTTAAAACCAACACATTTCGTGTTTTACTCAAAATCTAAATAAAAGACAAGACCAGCTGTATGTTATACTCGTAGTTTTTATAATATGTAGTGTTATGCACATTTGTAATTAATATTAATGAGTTCATTTTAATTTTTATTTGTTTTAATAATAATTTACTTGGGCACTATAATGTTATAATTTATAAATACCTAGTTGTAGACCTATTAAAATACTAACGACGCAAAACCCCGGAAACCTCGGGGTTAACTGTTGTAATTCAAAAATTATATATATATTTTTTTAAATCAATTAACTGTTTTTTATAATACACTGTACAATTGTCGTAATTTTTGTTAGTATCAAATTTTTTCAGTAAATATTTACTAATAAAATTAAATAAATAAATTAAGAATTTGTGCCTTGCAGAATAGAGTAGGTATTCAAAAAACAGATTATAATAGTAATAACTAGTTTCGGCCTCAAGTCATCAACAGGTTACAAATGTATATTTATATTTACAATAGCGTTACATTTTTTTAATTAATACATTTTTTAATTTTAAACATATGAACATTTACCGTCTGTTTTCTTAAAATTCAAACAAAATAATTATTACGATTATAATTTCGTACGATAATGTTTTCAAATTGAAACAAACATCTCCAAAAGGGCTCACCCAAAACTGCAGTGTCCTACATATATGCGCGAATAATATTTTTTTCACATTTGTATTATTAATTTATTTATGCTCGAGCACTAATATGTTTGTACGTTATATATTATCGTATAAATCGTACTAGTTTTACATGCAAAACAGTGGCATCGAAAATAATTCAAAATGGCGTGTCAGTAAAGTATAACCAGCGGCCACAGTGATAAATTTAATATACGTGGAGAACTACTACGTAAAATACGCATTAAAACAAATATATAAATTATAAATGAAATAAATTGATAATATACAATATGAGGATTGAAGATCCATCCATCCGCCTACGCATTATCAGGCGGGGCAGCGGCCGTTTACCACCTGTAAAACGATGGAGATCGCGACCGCAGTCATTATTATTTAGCAGACGCAGAGATTTCAGAAAATTAACGAAAATAACTGTATGATATTTCGTAACATTATATTATATTATGTAAGTATAGAGTGTATTTTAGAAAAAAATAAAATTGCTTATAACTTAATCTAAAATGTTTATTTTAAGAGTAGATTCGTTGTTGGCATAAGTTCAGATATTTTACAACAAACTAGTATAATAATACGTGATACGTTTTAGTTTAGAATTTTTTTCTGGCAAAAATGTTTTCCTTTATAAACATAATAATTTTAAGTTTTAACTCAGTATATTAAAACGTTTGTTTGAAAAAAAAAAAATAATCAAATACCTATACCCGCTGTTGGGTAGTAACGTAACGGAAATTACTCGTTACTTTTTCGAGTGACTATTCATGGTAACTTCATTGTTTATTTTTTGTAGTAACTACGTTAGTTAGTTTTTGAGTTTGTAAAATAATATGTTTATCGATTCTGTACAAATAATAAAATTAAACGTTTTCGAAAAATGTCGTCTATTACCTATAGGAAAAGCAGATCTTTGAACGATCGTAATATGATTTTATAATAGATATGAGTATGCTTCATATTCTATTGACCATATATTATATAGTCGGAGAAAAATAAATGGTAGTTTTCACATTTTACATTATTTTCATTCTTATTGATCTACAAATTTTTTTTTAAAATAACGTCATTGTAACTATAGTTGGGTACTTTTGAGTTATAAAAGTAATGTAATACGCATTACTTTCGTATTTAGATAACGAAAAAGTAATCTAGTTGAATTTCAATTTTATATTTATGTTTTGAGGTACCAAAATAGGTCATTCTCATAAATATTTTCATTTTTGTACGATACTTTGTTATTTATAGTAATAATATATTGTTATTAGGTACATATATTTATACCCACGAAGATTAAACAATTTAAAATAGACGGATGAAAATTAATTTTTCTTATTTAAAATTGTTTATGTTTATTGATTACTAAACAACAAGCATTTTACTTATCTAATGTTTTAATAAAATATGCAAAGTGCAAACAATAAAATAATTTTACTGTTCGTAAGTACCTACTTGATTGACGTTGACCTATTTATTAAAATGCACACTTATGTAGAGTGATTTAACTAGAACAATGTTATTATATGCACAATGGCTTACATATATATATATATATTTATTATGGTTACGTCCAATTAGGATTTTTAATTAGGTGAAAATTTAGATGATTTTTAAATTATATAATAAAATTTACAAATTATTATAGACAATCACCTTAGTGTAGAATGAAGGAGATTTATTTTTTATCTGGTCTGCCCCATACATCAATACTGCATATATGTATATCATGTCCGCATCAATACTGTTTTTATAAAAGTTATTACATATTAACTAGGCGATCACAGTACGTGTATGTGTATTGATTATTATAATTTTCATTAACAATGATGAAATGGAATCATCGACTTTAAAATCTCTAAAATTTATGTTTTCAGCTCCAATATTACTCGCTCTCCATCTAATATTATTTACAAATCATTGTTAACTTTTCAATTCTATTTAAACGCACCCAATCGATTGTAATTATTGTATGTTATATTTCTCCTGTGGTGTTACTAAAGCTTTTTGAAGGATTCTATTATTATTATTATTGTTACTCGTCAGATTTTTCTAGTAGGTACCTACCTATGTTTTTTTTGTTGCGTTTCATCATGCCGACGAAAATGAGACTGAAAGTTTGAACTCGCTATATGGATCCAAAACGTTATGAATTGTCATATTATTACAAAATGAAAACGAAACGGATAATAATAATGTTTCTTCTAAATTTTTAAAAAAAAGTTATTAATACCATGACGTTTTTGATCGTTTTAAAACGTTGTACATATACAATATATTAATTATATTAATTATAATTATATACAATAGCTATACAAGATATCATAATAAGGGCTTCTCAAACATTTAAATGTCTACATAATTCTATATAGTAATATGTACATTGTACATATAATTATTGTATTAAGATTACTATATTTAGAATATTACAAACGGGATAAAAAAAAAAAAGGTCTATTGCATACATATTCCATAAAATTCGAAAAATCACAACAAACATTCGCGTAGCGTTTTCCAAAAATCGAGAAATCGCTTTCAAAATCAAAAAATAATCTAAAAATAAAATGGGACAAAAATGTAAATTTCTTTTATAAACGTCACGCGGTAAAACTGTTTTAATATACATCAATATTCGATTTTAAAATGTTGGTATTATAGAATCAGAAAAAATAAAATGTAATTTTTCCAACGATTTACTCTTTGTATACTTACCACTTCTTTACTCACTAGGAGAGCAACTACATATATATTATAGGCAAAGATATTTATTGTTTTTTAAGCTCGCGAGGATCGGGTCAGTATTGTCAGGTAACGTATACAAACTGAAAGGCATATATAATAGGATTTAAGCAGGTATTTTTATGATTTATAGTATATTTAAAAAAATGAATGGTCCAAGTCGCCATTGAAAAAGAACTAAGTTTATTTTCACAAATTTTCAGGTCCCCAAATTTTTTCAGTCAGAATTTTTAAATATAGTACGTATATATGTACTACATATTCACTTCCTTCGTGTGTAACATAATGGTTTTGTTCAAAGAGGGATAAGGCAAGTGGATTTTTTTATTAAGCGTAAAAAATAATAATAAATTAAAATATATAAATATAACATTAACACTATTATATTTTGTCTAATTGCATTTTAAGGGAATTACAAATTAAAATCCCTTGTGAAACCGGGTATGACAGCCAGTATACATATATATGTTTAAAATACGCATTTCAAAAAGTGCTTTTTTGATAGCAAAAACCCGTCGTGAGAAGGGATTACCTGAATTTTTTAAAATTAGTTTTAAAAATATAATCATATCGTATACATACATATATGTTAATATTTAGAATTTGAATGTAAAATTTGGTTTTAATATTTAATTTTTTTCCTCTGCTGGATTTTCTTATTTTATAGTACTCTTATTATGCACAACAGATGGCATACATTATCAATAAACAGTTGTACTAACCTGTATTGAATTAAAATAATTTAAAGTTTTTTAAAAATAATTTTTGAATTTATATGTTAGTTTTCGTATACATAATATGCGAGTACTCGGAAAAGGTTATGCACATGGTTATAATGTCGAATATTATTTGTTCTGGTATTTTTTCGAGGTATATACAACAACAATATTTCGTCGAATTCGTAAGTTTAATCGTGATTTCGATTAGATGCGTATTTTATCTTGTGATTGTGAACACTTAATTTACATTAATAATAATAATAATAATAATATTTTAATGTACCGAGTCTTTTTTTTTTTTTTTTCAATAAACGAACAAAGTACGAAGTAATAATACTGCTTAATTTTCTCTACTTGCGTAATAAAAAATACGGTTAAATTACCTAACTCGAAAGGTCGAAAATATAATTGTTTCACTAATAATATTAACACTGTTGGGCGCTTTTTCGTGAGTTGTTTTAATATAATATGAGCCTCGAATGTGAAAACAATATACCATTTAGTTTAAATATTTTATACCGTTTTCTTTTATGTACATATATATATACACTGCATTTTATATTTTATATGTTTTATTAAATTGTAAAATTCAGAGCCGTAGTAAGGGCTTGGAAAAACTGGCCCGGGCCAAGGGCGCAACAAAATCGAAATTCGATCGTAATATAATCTAACCCTAAATTTCTAAGGTCGGGGGGTGAAAATTCGACTGGCAAAATCTTGTAAAAGTAAGTCGATGACCTTCTTTTTTCGCTCATTGACTAGATTTTTAAGGAATGGGGGGGGGGGGGAGTGCAACTGCAAAAAATTGATGATTTTTTTTCCCCATCATGAATTTAGGGGTGGAAATTCGGTTTTTTGACAAGAACGCCGTGGAATCTTGCTACGGCTCTGAATATCATCTTGTGAAAAACGATCACCGCACAAACCTTCGACCTTTTATTTAAATTAATCGCAATTGCTTTTTTCCCATAAATAATCGTGCAGGGCATTCACTGGGACCGAGAATCTCGATTTACGGGTCGAGACACGTTTTGGAATACAGCATCACATATTATCCAAACGAGGCATATTATATAAATAATTAAATGAAATATTATTATGACGCGATTTTCGGTAGGGTATGATGCAATCATTAAATATTATAATACTGATATAGTATATTTTTGTAATGCTATCGAATATTTTATAAATGTCTATGTTTGAATATTTCATTTAACATTATTGAAAATAATGATAACAAATTTATTTGATAACGAATAAAATTCAAAATATAGCGCCAAATATCATAGCGCTAGCTGTCAAACCGCATATTATATAGCCCATTTAGCTCTATTGTAGGGGTATGGCAGGCTGCGGTAAAATTATATTATCGAATAACGTCCGATAAACGGTACACGCGCAGAGGAAATTTATATTTATTTGTTGGTGTTTTTTTTTTTTTTTTTTTTTATTAAATTATTATTATCATTAGTTATTATTTTTTCCAATTTATTATCAAATAGTAGTGTACCTATTATAGGTACTCGATGAATGACCGGCCCGTAAAGTTACTATATTATAAACACGCACATATATATATTATTATCTCGTACTAAGCCGTGAGTATACGATATATAATAGTGTAATAACGTATTATTCATTTAATTTTAATTTCCCTTTTTTTAACGCGCACAATCTCTTATATAAATATCAGTAATCAGTTGTCTTTCGCGGGGGAAACTAAAACGTTTACACAACGGTCGGGCAAAAATGTTTTAATCGATATTACATATATAATTAATATTATCTAAATCTATCACTCCGGAATGACGAACCGACGTTATTATTGTTCTCATCAATATTGTATTACGATCACCTAAATAATATTACGTGAGATTAAATATGACCTAAATGTACTATTATATTGTGTACCTGTATGTTATTAAGTACAGGGTTAAAGTTTCCTTAATATTGGTACACGTGTGATTTAAAAACGTGACCATATTATATTTTATTCACTAAATATCGCGCACCTACATGACGTTTACTGTACTACAATATTAATATCAAAGACTATAATGTATATATTATACAAGCCGTTTATGTATTTCAATAAACACGTAGTCGGTCATTGACATATTGAACAGGACGTCTCCTGGTTCCAGGAGTTATATGTAGTACAAGAGAATGTCTATATATATTGTGTACGTTACAGTAAGTACACGTTGAACCAAATACCATTGGTAGAAATAACAATAGGCGATAATCAAATTTGAACACACGGATATTCGTTGAAATAATACAATTTTTATTATTTTAACGGTAGTATTAAATTAATAAAAATAATATATGTTTACAATAACAAGTTAATTTTGGAAAATACAGATTTTATTATTATAGGTATAATAAAATATGTTATTAAATTGAAAAAATATTCCGTTTAAATTGACTATTTTGGTTAACGAATGGGGGGCGTTTGTTCTACGAAGAAGAAAGAAAGAAATGAACACAAACCATTTACGATCGAATTAACAAAATATTTGTTAATTCAAATAAATTCGTATTCAATTGGACAATACGTATTACCCAAAGACATTGATAAAAGATATTGTTAAATCAATAATACGTTTTGTTATTTTACTGTTATTTTGTTATTAACAAATATTTTATTTCTAAATCAACAAAAATTTTATTGGACGTATATTAACAACCCACATTATTAAATTAATCTATATTTTTATTGAAATCACCGTTATATTTGTGTACTTATACCTACCTTTAATTTTGAACATATATTATGTTATGAATGGATACTTATAAAGTTATAAGTATCCGTTATGAATAACGGATTCATGAGGATAAAATTTGCTCATGCTATGATCACAATTGAACAATTTAGTTTAGTTGTATTTACATTAAGTATATAATAAAACAAAAAGTACCTATTATGATAAAAATATTAAAAAAATTTCTAATAAATTATATTGTTCACATATTTTTCAACGATCATGATATTACTTAGTATAAATAAATATATTATATAGGTCCAGGTAAAAGAATAATGAATGACACAACAAAATTATTGTTTTAAATTAATAGACCTTTTATTAAAATTTCATTAAACAAAAAAAAAAAAAAGTAAATATTTTGCGTTATGTAGTAATTAACAAATTTAATTAAAACTTTTATACATAACTAATAAGTGTTCTGTTTAGTAAATCTTAAAAATAAAATATAAAGTAGTCAGATAATAAAAAAAGCAAAACGAGCAGAATAATTATGTTGAACAGGCAACCTCAGAATTCATCTTTACTTATATTGTGAATAATAATCGATTTGAAGCTTGTGCAAGCCATTCTTTTTAGCTGTAGCTATTTCTCTGGCACATGTATATTTTCAAAACCTTTAATTCTTCAGATGATATTTGGAATAATGGTAAATAATGGTAAAATTCAGTAGTTTTTATTAATAATATATTATTATTTAAGTGCTTAAATTATTTTAGTTTTATTTTTTTATAACTTATAATGTGATTAGTGACTACTAAAAGTATTAGTAAAAATTATACTAACCAAATATTAGAATACAGCTGTTTTAACTTTGAAAATACTTTTTTTCCTTTTAATCCAAGGAACGAATATTATTGTTTTAAAAATGTATCACTGAACGTTGCATAATAAGTCTCAGATATTTTTTTTTCCAACCAACCTTGATAACTGCTTGATCTAAAATTTTGAATTTTGTGAATATAATTTATGAACAATTTTAAAATATCATGAAACTAAAATAATAAATGTAATAAATGAAACATGTATTATTAGTAATGTGGTAATAGTAATTTATAGAAGTTAGAGAATTAAAGGATTTCATATTATCTTCTAAACATTTGTTTATTTATCGTAGACAGTTTTTTCTTTTTTTAAAAAAATGTGTGCAACTATAATATGTTTTAAATAAATAAATAAATACATTTAAAAAAATTTTAAATACTCTTTTTATTATTCATTCATATGTTATTCAAGTGTTACTTCGACGTATAACTATAAGAACATCTTAATTACATATTTCTATAATATTAACATTATAATGCTGTGTGAGATATAATAGGTATGTTATATATATATATATATATATTTTTTTTTTATGAATTTCTCCGAGATACAATTTACCCATAGCTATTTTTATTATATTTGAAGTGTATTTTAGTAAATTTTTTGATGTTGAAAATGTCGAAAGACAATCCGGGCCGGATAAAGAGGGATTATCCGTTATAGATAGTAATATTTTATTTTTCTTATTAATATAATATTGTAGTATGTATAAATGTTTATGAGGATTTAATTAATGCATATTACTATATGAGCGTGTATTTTATTATCTTGCATTATTCCACAACCGAGACTATTAATATTAATATACTCGTATATATTTATATAATGAACTCGGTTCGAAGGATTAATTTCTGGTCTTTATACCATATATTTAATTACAGAGTTAAAAAAAAAAAAATGTTTTTTATATTTTTTTTTTTTTATAACTCAAATTTCTTCTTAAATTTGTTCGAGTTTCCCAAGGATAAGTAATAAATGTATGGTATAATAAAATTTATGTTTAAAATTATGATTTAGTAGTAAAATTGATTTGTTCAAATTGTTTTTGATCAAATGGATTAGCTGGATAAGTTGTTAATACTTTGATGATTTCGTATTTGTATCATCTTACTGAGATAATGAAAAAATAAGCGAATTTTGTATTATTTATCGATTTAATGCCATATCATATTATATTAATATTATAAATATGTAAATCGAACTGAAAGAAAAATGGTGTAAATACAGTTGTCATTCAAAATACATAAATCAATAAAAATAAATAATAGTGATTTTAAAATGTTGGTGATTTTTCCAGACCCTTCTTCCATTTTTAATATTATGTGTTACCTATAATATATCTCTTAAAGTTTTAAAGTGTTTACCGAAAATAACTCTTTTCCAAAAAATGCAATTTACTTCGCATATACCATCTGTGAGCCTTTTACGTATCATTAGTTAAGAACCTTTGATCTTCTAAATTTAGTTTGGATGTCTAAAGAATTTTTTTAAATTTAATTTTACTAATTTTTTACTCAATATCTATTAAATATTTCTATAATACATTTTTATTTATCAGATATATATAATAAAATAAAATTTTTTCTTGCTTTTGATTCCTAGACAAGTCAAGCTATTAGGGAAATATGTAGTATAGTTAAAATAAAAAGGAAGATTAGGGAAATTTACCGCTGCGTGTGAAACAAGCTTATTGTCATATTATGGTATAGGTATAGATGCATTTAATTTGAATTTATTTCAATTACCGTGGTGATGAATTGTTTAAAACTCAAGGGAAAACATTTTAAACAATAAACATGATGAAATAATATTTTATACAATTATATTATACTATATTGTCATTTTCACGATAAAAATATTTTATTGATACAATTGAAGTTATTTTTCTTATTATTTGATATTTCTGTGGAACATACAATAATTGATAATAAATTTATACTATCCGGCGTGAAACTTATTTAATTTATATTATTATACAGTTCTCGTTTGCATAATAATATATTATCTGGAGTCCATAGTCTTATGTACATCAATCATTGTCCATATATTTGTATCTACTGACATGTTTGATTTATGTACATCGGACGAATAATCGATTCGTCTAAAAAATACTTTAACAACGATATAATAATAATATTCAATATTTATATGTTTGTATTAATTTCAAATTATGTTTTATTATTATATTATTATTGAGTCAGATTAAAATACATTATATTGATCAATATTAATTCCAACTTTATTTTATATTGCACATTTTTGAGAATCGAATAGAGCGATACGACTGCGTCCATATTCGAAAATATAATTCATTTTCCACATAGGCAGGTACGACTTTTTTTAACCTTGTACGCCTATATTAACAATAATACTATGGTTGATCTGATAAAATGATTGTTGAATGAATATATAGTTAAATATATATAAAACGAAATTATGTGCAGTGTAAAGCGTTCTATATATCATCCCCACGGTAATCGTGACCACTTGAATGAATGTAGCAGCTGGTGCCCAAGTTGTGATTATCCATGGCCATCCTGTACAAAATTTACTTATGTAGCTTTTATTTGCAACGCTGCAGAATGCAGGGCAAATCAATTATTAATTTTTGTAACTCGATAAATTTAGTCAATATGGACACAAAGCGACAGTTAAGTTAAGTCAGAAGTTAATTATACAGTCCCGTCAGTATAAAAATAACGTACAGTTTTACATCCTCGCTTATTTCCCAAACTCGAACATTGTGCTCAGGTTTGCACTTTCACACATTACAGTGGAGTCGAAAATGGTTATTATTGATAGCTATACGACAATCGTGGCTACAAAATTATTGGACGTGTTTTAGTATAATAATTATAGCCGACTTGCGCCAGAGACCAGCGAGAAAAATCTCATTGGCCACCCCGTTTGCTACCTGGGAGTCAAACCGCGGGGACATCGTGTGCTGAAACAGCGCGCACATGTACGACAAAACCGTTAAAACTATATAGCCAACGCATTTTAGAAAATTAAAAGGTTCGCATAATTGGTTTGCAGTAATTGAAAGCGTCGAGTATACTTAATGTCGTTCAACGTTAAAATACGAATTATAAATTTATTTACTATGCTGTATAGATTTTTCTTTCATTTGAACATTTTAACGCGGTTGGCTAATCTATTTTTGAGCAGTTTGATCGAAAAATATGGACCGCATTTGGTCGCATTGCTATTACGCATTGACTGCAACGAAAAACACGATATTTAAAAGGTATATTTATACGTATAGAAACAAAAATCAAATAATAGCTACCTAACAATGTTATATCTATAGCGCCCAACATCTGACCGATTTTTGATGTGTAGATTTTTACACGTATTACGATAGTTGTTGAAAAATACGTTTTTTAAAATTTTCAAATTACTCTATTAATCTTAAAAAATCATATCGAAAAACGTTAAGATACAGTGCTTATAAATATCATTACAGCTATCATTTGCTTTTAGTTTCATCTATCTGCGATATTTTTAAGTTGGTAAAAATGAAAAATGTGTAAACATGAATTTTTTTAAACAAATATCGTGATACACAATAATAAAAAACGGTCGACGGAGTCGATGAATAGTTTTTATAAATAGTAGCTGGCAGAGTCGATATATATGTCCAGTAACCATTTTATTATATAACGACCATTTGTTTGCCACTTATTCCCATTTATAACAAAATCGACCGTTAAAACGCCAAGGTATAGCTATGCTTATATATTACTCTACGGCTTACGCTCATAAAACAACCAATTGTATTAAGATAATGAAAAAATAACCTCTTTAAAATACAAACCAGAAGGATTTTTATTTTATTAAACAAGCTCTGTATTATACGTATAACACTCAATTCTTTCTACTCGAAAATAAAATGTATATTTATTTAATATAGTTCCGGTTTAACGTAAAAATTCACGAAAATATGCATAAATAATTAGCTCCGTGAAATAGATACTAAAAACCAACATTATCATTGATAATTCGAGTAAAATGATAAATTAAACGAACAGCTTTACATCCTCTTATTTTCCAAACTCTAACATACTCTGCAGGTTTGCACTTTGACACATTAGAGGAGTCGAATATTATATGGTTCTTGATATCAACGACAAGCATATATAGCTACCAAATTATTGGACGAGTTTGGTAATTATACATTGACCAGACGGCATCGGCGAGAAAAATCTCGTGTTGACTACCTACTTGGTACCTGGTGGTCGAACCGGGGACCTCGTGTGCCGAAACACGTATTTCGACCACTGGACCGCTGTCCAGACCCCCATCCTAGTGAAATGGCAAAATATTAATTTCGACCGTAAAGCCGACGAACATATCATATATATTTTATAATTTATATACTGTCACTCACTCGTGCTGTGTGTATAATAATAATAATAATGATAATAACAATGATAAGCATACAATTTGTACACGACTATCACGAAAAATAACAATAATTATTGTATTTATATATTTTTTAAAATTTTTGTTTATATGAAAGAAAAAACATTGCTATGGCAAACATTCAAATTACTGTGCGCTTTGTGTACTCACTTATATATATATATATACTATATAGTTTGCAAATCATTAAATTCTCGTCTATATTATGTACCTACCTGTATACTGGTACTTATTATATAATATATAGGGAACGCTGAGTGCGTATATTTATATTTTATTATAAAATATATTGAAGTTTCTATTTTTTGGAAGTATGACATATTACATATAATATATACTGGGCAAATAAAAATTCTATAATATAGTTCTTTTAAATGTTTTTTTTTTTTTTTTGGTCAGAATATATTTTATCGTTTGTTATTTATACACCCAGATATCATGAAAAATAATTTTCTTTAAACATTTTCAGAAAGCAAAGTATAAATCATCATATTATTGTATTTTAGAGACGTTTATACAGTAGGTACGAATATTGTAAATATTATTAAATATATATCGAAAAAACATTTGATTAATATCGAAAAATTTTAAATAATTTTTTCATAAAACAATACGGATGTATTAGAAATGTATATAGAAACACTATTTTACTTTCTGAAAATGTTTTATGAACAGTCTGTGTTTTGTAGATAGGTAAGTATACTCGAGCATTTTTATAGGTACCTAATTGATTAATTATAACTTGGGCTTATAGTTATAGGAGTTAAAATAGACAAAATGTGCAAAGAAAAAAATTATGCACTTCCTGCATTTATACACACAATATACAGGATATAATATTATGAATTATGATTTTTATAACGTATTCACGTGATAAACATAATAAAATACGCACCGGTTGTTATTAAATTAATAGTCGATAACCACTACCTACATGTAAAATATATTAAGTATTAAATATTTTTATGTAATGTTTTTTTTATTAAATATGAAATACGACGTAGACAATAAAAGATAACATAATAATAAATAAATAATAAAAGGTAACATACATTTTTGTAGTAAAATATTAAATATAGGTACCTACATTACAGGTTTTACTAGGCGGGGGCAAAATTTTGACCGGGCCCCTTTACAAATAATAAATATTTAAAAATGTTAATAAGCAAAAAAAAGGTCTTCACATTCTTCGCGATGTAGGTATACCCTTGCCGGTCCCTCTTACAATTTTCCGATAGACTTTAAAAATCAATCGGGCCCGCAAAAATTAGTCGGCCCCACATAAATCTTAGGGTGGGGCAAATGCCCCATCCTGTCCCTCCCCCCCACAAATGACGCCACTGCCTACATAAAGTTATATGAAAATTAATTGACGAAATATGCATTTAAAATTTATTTTTTAAACTTATCATTGTCCATAAAAAAATTCTAGAATGATCTGCTATAAATTTAAAATATAAAGACAAATATGTGATTCCTATAACCTCCGAGTCCTATTGTTATAATTAAAAATAGGATATTTATGACCCAATAAAAATATTTCAAATTATTTTTTCATTTATTAGAGAAACATTTATTAATATTTCAAATCCAATCGGTTAAATGATAAAAACAAAACACGTTGGAAAAATTTAAAAAGGTAATTTTGTCTCTCATTTAAAAATGTTGTGTTTTATAAATTAAATTTTTTCATGTACCTATGTATAGGTACAGTGTATAGTCTATTTTGGGTAAAAAAATCGAGTAGGAAATTTTGAAAAAAATACTATCCGATCGAAAATTTACCTACTGTAGTTTTAAATAGATAGATTTTTGATTTTCGCAGTAGACATGTAGAAAAATTATACTAAAAATAACCACAAATTATTATAAATCGAAAAATAATATTATAATACCTACAAAAAAAAAAAAAAAAAAAAAAAAATCAATAATTTAAGAAACTAAAATTTTATTTTAAAACGGTTTATATATAAAACGGTACTACATTTGTAGCTTGGAGAACAATTACATATTTTAGGACACTATATATATATAGAAAATAAACGCAAAAACCATCTAAATCCCATCATCTCAATGATTGTTAATGCATAAATATTGCTCATATATTATAATTTTTGATTTATTTTCTGTACAAAAATAGAGAATCTTAAAAACGTTAAATTTATTTTGAAAATGGTAAACAAAAAATATAATATATAGGAATAGTGTTGTAATTTATAAATAGTCTAAAACGAATGGAGGATATTGTTCGTCTGTGCATCGTTTCACTCGTTTTATAAATATTATTCACATGTGTTTGATTACTGTGGTGTATACAAATAGTTCTAAAAACAATACGTTCATTTTCGAAGACATACGGACGCCAGCGTTCAGATAATAATTTAGAGACTTAAAGACGATGTATTTTTAACTCGTTGTAAATTGTGTCTACTGTAACTTATAAATGACTTTTTATTTTCGATGTCTTAAGGGGTTTAGTATAAATCTAGTTTAGCTGCCCCACGAACTTTAAACTTTTTATTTAGAAACCTATGTAAAATTGTGTGTTTTGTAACGATGGTGTTGTTAGAATTTTGCGGAAACACTTTGTTTCAAGGTCACAGCTTTATAGATTTATATTATCGAAAACAATATATTTTACGCTGAATTTTCGTAACAAAAGATTAGTTTTTCTCAATCAAGGGCTATAGTATCTGTTATTATACGCAAAACAAAAATCAAATATACACTACGACAATGCAATTATTTTGAAATAATGTCCAAATCCCTTTTGTCATCAATTACTAATTAACCAATATTGAAATAAACCACCTGAGTGAGAATAGTGCCCTGCCCGGTTTATATATAGGTGTATATTTCCGACAAAAACGAATTGTTATTTTAAAGATCGAAGAAACGATTCTTTTGATATGATAATTCGACGTAAAACTTGTTGTTTTTGATAATACAAAATCTCAATATCGTTATAACTTTGAAACAATGTGTTTCCGCAAAGTTCTAACAATACCGTCGTTTTACACACAATTTTACATGAAATTTTTTTAACAAAAAAAAAAAAAAAAAAATTAAAAATTCGTGGGATTTCACGAGTAGGTATATTTAAAATTTAAAAATAGTTATATTATATTGAACCTAAAGCTATTAAATGTATCAAAAATAAGTTTGCCTTAATAAACCATATATAACCATATACCACTTATATGGTAATTTTATGGTTTTTATTTCATTTTATATACGTATCATCATAGAGCCTTAGCTAAAGAAAAATGTGTACCATTTTTCCCTCCAAGCTTCACTCACCTATATTAATGTAATTCCGCATTCAAAATGAATGTCCTACTGCAGGCTACTCTATTGCCGATTGTACATAATTTTTCCGATTTTGCATTCTAACCTGCGATATAATGTATAATATATTATTATTGGTTTCTTACAACCTCTGATGATATTTAGTTCATATCTTTAATGGAAAATTTTTTAAATTTTTATTTGGTATTTGGGATTTGATTTACCAAGGCCTAAAATGAATGACGCTTAAATGATTTATAATAATACAATTTATAATTTATAATATACACGAATCATAAAACCAATAATAACTTTTAGATTTCTCAACATAAGCTTATAGATACCTAGCTATTATATACCCGTTGTGTCCGTCCGTTCGTCTGACCAATCGATACGTTGTTATAGTTTGATTATTGATTTGATAATCGACTGTCCTTGCATTTTGGCAAGGCTGGGCAAGTTAACGATATTTTTTAACTCGTTAAGTTAAGTTAATTGAAAATAATATAAGCTAAGTTAAGTTAAAAGTTACTCGTATATTTTTTTTATTAACTTTTAAAGTTAAAAGTTAACTTTGAAAAAAAAGTAACTTAACTTAGTTAAAAGTTAAAATTTCCTAATTAGGAAAAAAAGTCGATATACCTATTATATTGTAAAAAGGTAAAAAAATATGGTTATTCTTTACGCTCAAAAAAACTATTCGGGACTTCTTCTGCCTGAAAAAGTGTATATGTACATGTAAAAATAAAAATACAACACATCATTTTAAAACCTATGCATAAATAAGAAATCAGAAAAAAACTTCTAACTGCCAAGTTACCTACATTATTGTTTGATTCATACTAATATATAGTGTACAATAAGCAGTACCTACTACTTCAATATATTTTCTATACTGGATGGACATAAATACCAGCCAACATGTAGTTAAAAAGACCGGACTCAGCCCAATATTCGTGAACGGCCAACGTCGTGGCGTGTGCGTGAGTGGTACATCGATTCTTAACGGCTACGTATATGCTATTCTAGGTACCTACTAAAATTGCGTATAGGTACCAAAAAGTGAAATCCCATTCAAAAATTTGCATTGTTCTTTGGACAAAATTTAACTTTATTTACATACTTTTGTATAAAGTTAACTTGAAGTTAACACGTTAATTTTAATAAAAAAGTAACTTATTAAGTTAAAAGTTAATCTGACATAAAAAAGTAACGCGTTAAGTAACTTAATTAAAATTAATTAAATTTTTTAACTTAATTTTAACTTTTAACTCGTTAATGCCCAATAAATGAGAAATACAAAAGTAATATTATTATTTTCAATAAAATTTTGTAAATTCATAAAAAACAACCACCAAGAAAATCATATAGTAATGGGACCGACCAAATATTGTTCATTTTTAAAATACATACCTATAAACGTTTTACAATATTGTTAGATTTTTATTTTTCTTGAAATTTTCTACAAATTGCCTATACAGGACCCCTTAAAAAAATCGGGTCGACTTCTTTTAATATAATATAATGATGTACCTATAACTCAAAGACACTTCTGTATCATAGCTATCTACGACCCATAATCACATACGCGAGTGAAACATGGTCACTGACCAAAGGAGACAGCAGACGACTAATGACCTTCGAAAAAAAAGTACTGAGAAATATATACGGCCCGAAATTCAATGCAGAATCACAAACTTACGAAAGAAGGAAAAATCTAGAACTACAGGAGTTATATAATAGGCAAATGTTATTTCATATATAAAAAGCAAACGTCTAGAATGGTTCGGCCATGTTTGGAGAGCGGATGGACAAGTAATAAAAGAAGTGTTAGTTAACAAAATAAGTAAAAAATGGCCATTAGGAAGACCAAGGACCCGATGGGTGGAGGTTATAGCTCAAGATATCAAAAACATAGAAGAAGAGTCATCTTTTGACGACGTATACGATAGAGAGAAATGGAGAGGTTTTGTGATGGTAGCGATGGCACTTAATGGGCCGATAAGTTGAGGAAGAAGAAGAAGAAGAAGAAGAAGAAGAAGATGTACCTATAATATAATAGCGATAATATTAAGAAATAATAAGTTATAAATATAAAATGTTCTTACATCCCAATTATTCAGTTTAATGAATAAATTATTAATGCATGTATCGATATTTGAAATAGATAAACAATGTTTATTGAGTATAGTATTCAAATACTTTTTAGTAAGTATTTAAAATATTGTATTTAAATACATTTTAAAATCATTTTTACAACATTGCACATAATATAATAAATTATATAAGAAAAACTTTTCAAACCCATACTAAATGTTTATGTCCTATATAAACAAAATATAATCTTTAAACGTCTTTTATTTCCTATAAACAACAAATAAAAATAGAATATAGTCTTGAAAATTTATAAATTTAAATATATAAATTTATTACGTATAGGTACACTTAGCACTATAATACACACGTATATCTAAATATAAACGCACCGAAAAGATTAATTTTAAGTAGGTATCAAGTCAATATTAAGGAGATTGAAGGCGGCCATTTATTAAGAGGTTGTATATAAGCAATTATTTGATATATTCAAATTACGCAGTGTGTTTGTGTCAGTGATATTTGGTTTTTAGCGTGTGTAAATACGTTCGGCATAATAATGATAATGTGTTCACTCGCACGTACAGGCACATGTCAATAAATACGACTACCATATTTGAAAAGACATTAGATCCCATTTCCAACATACCGATTGTCCTAGTAGTGCGATAATAATTCTGAAAACTGATTTGAGTTCGTCGTGAAATATACTTTAGAACAATTTTTCCACTTTTTCCCCTTAACTTTCACAAAAATTGTAAATGTCAATTTTTAAATGTCCGAGAATATATTAACTTAATTTTAGGCGGAATTACGGAGAAAAAATAATAAAAAAATGTGAGAAAGTCGATTTAAAGTAGACATTACGACAGTTAATTCATTCAGATCAATTTTTATAATCTTTATCGCATCAATAGATCCATCGGTACGTTGGAAATATAAATGGTCTAAATATCTATGTTACGTGTGCGATAGTGAGAGATAAACAAACGCCGCTTCCAATCCCCTTAAAATATAATATAATATTATATATAATGATCAAATGTTGTTTGATATGTAATGTGCATTATTACGGACGACAACGACGACGACGATAAGACCGCAATAAAAATAACTCGGGCACAATTAGTTTGACGTGTCCAGTATCACTGTGAATAATTATTCATGCCGACAAATAGGGAAGATTATTGGGTTTTATACGGTTGATTCGGGCACAGCGGAGTTGTGCTCATCGTCGAGTCGCGCAGTGCCCGTAATCTATTGTCGTATGTGTATCTAAATGAATGTGAATAATCGTATTATACGATTGATCGCTTGGAACTTGTCATTTTTTTCAGTAGTTGTCAGTTATATCGATTATATTATTGACGAAATGTTATATTTTTTTATTTAATTTAAGTTTTTGTTAAATAATTTTCTTTTATTCAACATTTTGGATGGGACACGTGCCCGTGTGTTCCTTGGCACGACCCACTGAATTTAACAATTTTTTAAAATATTTTTCAACTGTAGCATAAAACTAATTTGGTAGATACTTTGAACCTACACAGCTTCTATCGTCTTTGAGATTTTTGAGTAATGATCTGATAATAATATTACCTACATAATTATCATGTTAAAATCTTTCTTTCTTGTTTCCTTACCTATTATTCATCTTATGCGGACAGTTAATAACAACCACTCCTTCTCTAATAAGTCTTGATTCTAACACTCCATTAAGATTTAATTTTATATTTTTAATCATTTCTGTTTTTATTTTAAGAATTCATGCAAATTTAATTGTTCTTTATATATATTAAGTTTACATTATATTTTAAATAATGTACCTACTGTTGAATATTTTTGGGCTTTGGGCCTGTTTTAATTATAATAATAATAATAATTTGCAGCACACACTTTGAAAACACGAGTTCATTCATATTTTGAAACCCATATTTCTTAACCAATTTATTGCCATGTCAAAGAACTTTTGAAACCTAATAACAATCCTATTGTTGAGCTAGACTGAAATTCATAAATTGCCTCCAATAACTCATGATAGTTTAAGAATATTATTGAGTTAGTTTAAATGGAAATGCTAAAGCTTTAGTTTAAATACTAAAATATCATTTGATGCCGGGAGGGAACAGCTGTTTTCGTATAATTTTGATTCCACTCAGTTGATTCCGATATTTATGTTAATTTCCTGTTATCTTTTAACCTGCAATTGTGGGTGTGACGCCTTTTTTAATTTTTGTTTATAATTCTGATGAATTATTTCTACGTAATATCGGAAATATGACCTTTTTTATGGTCAGGGACGACGTGTACAGCAGAGGCGTACGTGTACATTCAAATTTTTGATTAAATATCTCATTCAATATGATCGCACACTATTATTGTTATATAACAGCATTTGTGTCGACGCTTAGACACACGTTATTTTCCCATTCTACTCCTATACAGACGTAATAATAATAATAATAATAATTAATCGGTCGGAAATGCAAACGCGCTGGGCTGCGAAAAATGACGCGACTGGATTATGGTTATTACCTATTTATACGAGTGGCGATTTTCACGAATAAAAGCGCGATATAACAGGCAGAGATCGTAAATCATGTCGACGGAGGCGTTTTTGTTTTTCGCTCACGCCAATCAAACGACCGTCGCCACTCACGCGCCATTAATAATTAATGTTACAATGACGGTAATAATGATGTTTGCACAGCCGTGTGCTTTGATCGAGGACTGGAACCGAATCGGAACGAAACCGGTTGCCCGACCCGTTACAAAATGATGTGGAACCGAAAACCGCGAACAGGAACGTAAATCACAAAACCGGTTTCGAAAACTTTAATCTATTGAAATTTATAAATAGGAAATTACGTTATACGATCATTATATATGTTGTACATTGGAACGCCGGAGTATTTATTTCGGTGCACGCGAATTGCCTGCCGTCGGTTACTCGAATTGCGTGTATATATATATGGTTCCATACTAAAAAAAAGTTACTCAAATTGTCTCCCATTTTAAATATTTTCTATCACTCGAATCAGGCCTACCGCATCGGGTAATACGTCAATATTAACAATTTCACAATTTTTAATATAGAGAGATTATTATATAATATATAGGTATTCCTGTTTTATTTATATTTTTGGTAAATAATTAATTCTTATAATATAATAGTTATTATTAGAAACGGTAAAAACGACTTCATTTTTATTTAAACATTTTGAAAATAGACACAATATGAGTTCAAAATGTATCAATTATTTCAAAATTAACCTAACTGAGTTGTAATTAAAAGTAACTCGTTATTTAAAAGTTAATATAACTAAAAATAAGTTAAGTTAACAAAAATCAAATGTTGAAAGTTTAGATTAACTTAACTTTTAACTTATTAACTCGTTAATGTCCAGCATTGGTATAAACTAGAATAATCTAGGAAAACATATCAATTAGATGGGAAAAATTATCCGCATGCATAGGAATATATTATAGTCAATATAATATTTTGATATATAAATATCGTAATATGTGAACTTAGTAGTACAGTGGTTCCTAACCTTTTATGAGCGTGACCCTAATATTTTAAATTAAACACTCGTGAGCCTAAAAATAATAATAATAATAATAATAATAATGATCATAATTTTCATTTATTGACTTGCTTGTTATAACTTACTTGTTACAATATTATAAAAATGAGTAGGTATACTACTAAAATTTTATGGGAATAATATCTATATTTAATGACTTTTTTGATGCTGAACACTATTCACAAATTCTTCAATATTGGTATGCATATTAATTGAAAGTACACACCATATATCGTGTTGAGGATCAAGGTAATTTCTGTGTTTTGATTTAATAACAGGCAAGGCAGAAAACCCAGTTTTACATAAGTATATTGTTGGGTATGGTAGTAAAACCTTTTCTACTTTTTTTGACAAAATAGTTTGTCTTTGATCTGTGCCAAAAATTGAGTTACTTTTGTGAAAAATTTTCTTTTTAAACATGATTAGCTTGAATATCGAGAAGTTCTTCTTGAAAATTACAAATATCCTCACCAACTTCATAGACAGAAAATTCAAATGGATTTCTCAGCCAACTGAATTTCTCGGGTTCTATGTTTCGTGATATGTACTGGTCGAGTTCAAACTGTAATTTTTCCAAGTAATCTTGAAAAAGGAATTTATTGTCATCTAATGTAACTTTTGTTGAATTTTCGAGAAATTCACTGCTTAGAAGAAAAAATGTAGCATCTCGAGGTTGGGAACCACTGGTGCAGTATATAGATAAAATGTTATTTCTATTTATATCTATCATTTCAGTAAATTCGATCATATTATTATACATATTTAGATTACTATATATATTTTAAAAATGCCAGGTCAAATATTCAATCAAATAAATTTAAATAATTAATTTTCGAATTATTTCCGAAAATGTGTGAGATTTTAGATTATATATGTATTATAAAACCTACAAATACATAAGACCAGAAAAAAAAGAATGGACCAGATATATTTTACTACATATGCAGATATAATTCTTTCCGCAGATATTTTTTCTTTCCAAATTTTCAAATGGATAGGTTTTCCGCGGATATTTTTCAAACTAGATTTTATAATATAATGTTTTTCATGAATTTTATAATAAATATTCAAAGGTATGTTTTATTGAATATTTATATATTTACACGATTCTAGAAAGTGAAGATAAAAGTAAAAATGCATATTTTGTAGTATTTTTTGATTAAATGACATTTTTAATATTATAAAACAGGCAGTTGGCAGTGAAGCCCCCTTATTTATAATAAAATAATATTTATATATAAATAAATATATTTATATTTATATAATAAAAACTACCCACCCCTTGAAATTTCTAAATACGCCTCTGTATAATACATAGTATATATATAATATAAGCTACTTAAAAATAAATGATAAAACAATTCAGTTTTCTGGAAACGTGCACCTCCCGAAGCATGTTTCACGCGCGGATCGATTCAGATTTATAAATCGTGATTTCAAGCGTACTGTTTCCAAAATTTTTGGAAATCGAGTTATAAATTGTTCATTTATTGATTATTGTATACAATATACATATATTCAAAATTATTACTAGTTATTATATACATACAATAGGTAATAGTTAATAATTACATATATATATATATATGTATTTATGTCCTTTTATTAACAATTTAAAGTAAATTAGTATAAATATTGAGCGTGCTCAATCGTGTTGCAGTGTGGCGTCCTATTAAAAGGGATAAAGAAAACTGGCGTAATTCGACAGGGTTAATGTTAATTTTAGTTTTTGCTGGTAAAAGGAAAAAAAAGTGTTTACACATACCTACGTCCTACGCGGTACATCGTTCAGCTACAAATGAAGACGTGCACCGAATTCTTGTACTGTGTTGATATAAGACTATATACAGAGTGTAAATATGCAGTACAGTTTGTTCTAGTTTTTTTTTCAGCTAATTATAACACTCTTGCGCAATATTTAAAATATTTTTAGAAATTTAAAACTGAAAATTGAAATTATATAGAAATTTTTCCAGATATTTTAACAACTAATAAAACGCATTTAAATGCACACTTTTTCAAAAAATGGTCATGTAGGGTGTTAGCAGAGGTGAATACAGAGGTCCCGAACGGAAGGGGCAACGTATGAGTAAAGCAAAGAAGCAAAAAAAAAGGGGGAGCCATCAATCTATTTTTACGCAATTTTACTTACAATTACCCCCATTTCCTCTGTTTCTGTATTCATCCTTGGGGGTTAGATAATGTTATATTTCCTAATTTATTTTTTGGTTCAACTTTTTATAATGTTTGAAGTTGATAAATTGATAAATTCAAAAGTAATATTTTAGACCAAAAACAACAATAAAAATTATATAAACACAGGACCACATAAAATTTACTTTCACAATATACCTATATAAATATTTTTCAATTGTCACATTTTTATCTTTATTGAAATGTCAACAAAATTGCCTTTTTAATACCCCTTAAAAATATTTATGCTGACATCCAACCGGTTAGGAAGCAAAATAGCGTATAAACCTTTTTTTTTATCATAAATAATTTTATAGGATTAACATTATTCATTATTGTGTGTAAAGAGCAATTACACAAAAAAAAAAAAAAAATCGTTACATTCTAAATTTATTGTAATTACAAAACGAATAGGTAAATAACTAAATAACTTTAAAGTATCCAGCCTTATCTAGATTTTCACGCTTAAAATCCATTACGTCACGAAATGATAGCAACCGTTTGTTATTTTTTCCTTATGAAACGTTTCCGGTACCTACCTACATAACAAAATTCAACCGTGATAATTTAGTAAAGCCGGATTCCCAATGTAGAGCTTTTAGCGTGGTTGCGTTTAAACTTTTAGTATGTTCACCAACTTTTTATTTTATCAATATTTGAATGTTCTTATCGCCAATTAGTTATGGCTGTCACGCTACAAGCTATAAGCTATAAGCCCTAGTGTAAATCCCCCTATACAGTCAATTTTTTTTTATAAAAATTTAAAAAAATAAACGAACATTTTTCAAATACACAATAATAGTAGGTAAAATCATGATATTTGTTTAAATAAAATATAAAAACCCAATTTCTATAAAATGATTTTATTTTATTACAACAAATACGTATCCCATCTACAGACGACGTAATTAATTATAACAAAAACTTAATCTTAGCGGGCTAATATATTCAGCTTTCTATATACATAATAATAAATAATAATATATAATAATAATAATAATAATAAGTATATAGTAGAGTAACGTATAGATATACAATTGGTAGACATTTTTTGTAAATTATATCATGTTAATTTTGTATCCCAACGGCAACGGTCGATCACAATAATTGATAAATGATAATCTGTTACATTTACGAGGGCGGATTTTGATTCTTCGATTACAAAGATAGAAGTTGTAGTAATAGAGCGTAAATGTGATTTTTAACAAATATCGTGACAACACAACAATAAAAGATGGTACTGAACTACTGGCACATTTCGAAATTACTTTTAAAATATAATTAATTTGTTGGATTTTCATTTTTTGTAAAAATGGTCAATACAGACAGAACCTCCTTAAAAAGTGGGTGTATAGCATCCTCTTAAACCCACCCACCCGTACTAGATTTTAAAAATATAACACACTATCAGACTGTAAACTCGTGATCAAATTGTCTACTCAAAACTCCTATAACGTCTAAAATATCTGTATGTGTGTGTGATTTAACTATATTTACCGAGTTCCACCAGTATCACCGAAAAAATGTTACAATGTAAATTCCGAAAACAGATTTGGAAGCGTTACTATACATGGTCATTGTAGCCGTCATTTCACATATTTCAAAAGTCCACTTTTTTGTAGACAATGTTTGAATTTTTCTATCATAAATTACTTAATATTCAAAAATAGTATATAGTAAATGCAAAAAAGCCGTTACAAAGAAGACTTCATTACAAGTTTAAATCCGTTTACAAAATCAATATTCTGAGCGCAGCGTAACAATGATGTTTCTTTTTCTGCAAGCAACTTTTCGACCTGAAGGAGTCGAGTAGGAGTTTTAGCGTTTGTATTGGTTCTAGTTGGTACTTTTGAGAGGTAATTTTCTGATATTCTGAATTTTCGGTAGTTTCCTTAAGCTTGAAGAAAAAACTACCTTTTATACGGCGCATAAGCGCAAATCGCAAAGAGGGGGTGGACTAAAGAGGCGTAGCCCATGAAGTTAAAATTAGCCTCTTCACAATTAAAAACGCATTGATAAATTTCTAACAATGCTAAATAATTGTGATGCGTATAATTATTTTTCGTTTAACCCCACTAATCTGAACCAATTTTCCCTTATGATACAGTGTATAGAGGTATATGCACTATACAAACACAAGAAAAATAATAAAATACTTACAGTGTATACACTATACATACACATACACTTGTATACATCCTTATACGGTAAATCTATATATTTTTATTCAAGGAGGAAGGACGTAAGTGGATATCAATTTCTATTCAACGCTAAAAATATTAATAAAATTAAATACGTAAATATAATATTAATACAATTTGTCATAATGCATATTATGAAGGGAAATATAAATTAAAATCCCGGGTGACAGCTAGTATATTATATTTAAAATCAATTTTAAAATGAGCTTTTGATAGCAAAAATGAATTCTACAGTTTGGTTTTAAAAAAAGTCATTTTTAATACCTATCCCATCCCCCCAAAAAAAAAAAAAAAAAATCACAGCTCGAAATCGTATTTTTCGAATGCAATGATTTGCAATATTGTTTTCAAATCTAAAATAATAATAAAATATTATCCTATTCGAGGTTTTAAAGGGACGGTGGACCAGCTTCTTTCTTCTATATCCTATCCGACGTGCCAAGTGTTTCCGTAGCTTTTTTTTCATATCATTTTTCTTAGGCTTTTTTTTAAAAAAGTTTGATAAGTAGAGGACTATATGGAGTTGTTTTTTAGCCTTATAAAATTCTAATCACACAGGCATCGATACCGTACTTGACTCGAGCGATTGATTTTTATTTATTAATTAATTAATTAATTTTTTCCTCATTCGGTTAATGAATAAAAACTAGACAAACGACAGCAACAAACAATAAAAAAAAAAAAAAAAAAAAAATGGCAATTGATCGTTTTACCGCATCCCACGCCGAAATTCGCGTTTATATCATTGATATTATATTAATGTGCCTGCCAACGGATGTCGCCAATACTGTTGTTTTTGTGCCCGTCGAACGGCTTATATAATATAGGGATTGTTTTACAATGTTTCGTCAGATTATCGGCCCAATCGTTTTTCAATTTAAAACATTCTGGAGGGAAAAAATGCTACTTATTACGAATAATGCAGTATAGAAACCGATATTTGTAAGTAAAATATAATTTAGATTTGCAGAGGGCACGCGTGCGTCATGATAATATTTCATTAGATTTTCTAAATGGAAACTGCTGTTAAACTTATAGTATACACGCACGCAGTCAATTTAATCTTATTGTCGTTCGCAGAGTAACAACTGCCTGTCTATTTCGTCGCCACATTATCATTACTATTATATTTCTCGAACGAATTAAATCATATATTTCGACGTAAAAATAAAAAACGGAACACGTGCAAATAGGTATACGTATACAGTATAGACTATAAGTATATATTACCTTTTTTTTTTTTCAGTAGTAAATTTACATTTGAATAATCAATATACGACGGCCGTATTTAGTACGATAAGTCTTTAAGACTTTAATCATTATAAAACGAATATTGTTATCGAATTACGATTATCGTTATAGGGTCTTATAATATAGTAGAGTAAAAATTTAAATAAACGAATACAAACAATTGTATCGAAAAAAATATATATATATATACATATATGTATACAGTCTGCTACCATATATTTATATATTTTATGTTGCACATTCAACATTTTATCAATATAGAACATTCCGTGGTCAGAGTGTCGGTTCGTTCAAAATAGCAGTAATATTCCGTATGTTATGTAAATAAAAACAATCGGAGGGATGATACTACACTGTATTCCTTGGCAATGTTGAGCATTAACGAGTTAAGAAGTTAAAAGTTAAGTTAATTTTAACTTAACTTTTTACATATGATTTTTGTTAACTTAACTAATTAACTTAACTTATTTTTGGTTATTAACTCTTAAATAACGAGTTAAAACTCAGTTAGGTTAATTTTGAAATAATTGATACATTTTGATTTTATATTATGTCTATTGTTAAAATGGTTGAGTATAAATAAAGTGGTTTTTGTCATTTACAATAATTATTTTATTACCTATAAGAATTATTTATTTTCCGAATATATAAATAAAACAAGAATACTTATCTATATATTATATAATAACCTCCCCGTATTATAAATTGAGCAATATATGAGATTTCCCTCAAATAAACAATACTTAGGTAGGTACTAATTTGCAATGAACAATTTTCATTTTTATGAACCTATTTATTGTTAATTTTAATAATAATTATTATAAATACATCGTAATATTTTTAATAATATTGTGTTAATGATTTTTAAATATTTTTAAATGTTTAATGTTAAAAAAATAATAGTCTTTCAAAAAAAAAATTATAGATACTTAAATATACCTGTCCATCTCAAATATTATATTGACTCGTACAAAAAAAAAAAAATAATAATAATAATAAATAAATAACTTAACTTAAGTTATTATTTTATTATTTGAACTTTTAACTTAACCGTTCAGGAAAAAAAGAGCTATTAACTTTAAGCTTTTTCTATTTTTTTCAATTAACTTAACTGAGTTAAAAAAAAAAACATTAACTTTCTCACCATTGTTTTTTGCAGAACAACCATTGACTGTACACACTATAAAATTACGAGTATCTACATTGAAATGGATGCCACACATCACTTTTTAAGAGAATAATATGTTACACACGTTCAAAACACGACAGAAAACATCTTCACGCTCTTCCAGTAGTATATATTGTATATAAATTATCGTAGGTTAACGATTTTAGTACCAATAGAATGACGAGAATTTAAGAGACCAACGAAAAATCGACCTAAAAGAGTGATAAAACTGTGGGACTTTGAAAAGTCGGATTTCAATTATGAAAACTGTTTTGAATTCATCAGTTTGTTTTTTTATTAACTGTGTTATTTGTCATTAAAAATCACAATTTTTAAACATTGATTACATTTTAATCTGTTATAATAAAGAAAAATGCCTCAATCGACACAGCCGACACATTAAAATCTGTTTACAGATTGTAAATTCGACTTTACAAAGGTCTACAATTTTCTCAAGCTTTTGGTTTTTTAGGCGGAAATTTCTTGATCAAATAAAAAGTGATACGGGTACGGGGCTATTTTTAGATTAATTTTAAAATGTACTTAAATATTTCTAAATTGTTAGATTTTTACTTTTATAATATTTCTTAAAAATTACCTATACAGAACCCCTTAAAAATGACAGGTGTTACGGCCCCTTAAACTACGTATGATTTTTGTGCCAGTTTTTTAAACTTTATTTGAAATTATAGTTTATATACAATTTTGAAAACAAGCTTTTTTATGTTTTTCAATAGTTCATAGAACATAATATAGTATAATTAATTAATCGCAAAATGCTGGCGAACGACTATAGTGTATGTTATCATCTTTCTATTGGTATACTGAAATCGCTAACCTATGATAATATTATACAATATATACTTTAGGAACTGCGAAAACACTTTTTTTTATGTTTTTTTTTCTTAACAAATATTGTAATTATACAATAATACAAAGTGGTATCTACTAACACTGGAATATTTTTAAACTACTATTAAAATATATTAAAATATTATTTAATCGTTTGATTTACATTTTTTTTAAATGTCATAAAAATTTCCAATACAAAACCCCTTTAAACATGAGTGTGTGGAATCCTCTTAAGGAGTAAGCTAAATGAAAATATAAAAATTGGAAAATATTGAAATACATATTAAAAGTAATTTTATATAGTGCCGTTTCAGTACCATTTTTTATTTATTACAATTAACTAGCTATAGTCATATTATCAGAATATATTTTTTTAAACAGTTAATAGTTAAAAGTTAATTAATTACTTAACTAATTTAAGTTAAAAGTTAAAGCCTGATTTAATTTGAGAGGTATAATATGTTTCATTTTTCAGTGTATTTTTTTAAATAATTTAAGAAAAAAATGTTCTTTGTCATTGCCGTACATAGGGGGGGGGGGGCTAAGAGTCTAAAGCCTATCACATTATTTGTGTTATAATATTATTATGGGCTTAGAATAAAAGAGATTCATATCATATTTCTATAATTTTTAAGAAAGAAGAGATTGAAACTGTAAGGTTAGTAATATAAATGCATTTTGGTTGTAAGAAGGGAAGAAAAACACTCAAAAAAAGGTGGGGGGCGTGATGTCGAGTGATATGAGGAAGGTGGGGTTAAGTGAAGAAGATGCGGAAGACTTAAGTGGAAGTGTAGTACTAGGGTGACTATATTTCAGAAATTTCAATATCGGTGTAAATATTATTTAAAAAAATATATACCTATATCTAAATGACCGTCATTCCACTTACGTTGATTTGTAATACCAGTATTGTAAAAATATTGAATTTAAGAAGTCTAATTTTTGACAATTCAAATGATTAATGATACATTAATAAAAATGAAAAAAACGTTTTATAAGCTATACATTTCATCAAAAGTTTTTTAAAACTTCATCATATTTATGCTGTTGATCTATAGTAAATGTTTGGTGCGAATTTCTTATCTTTGAATGTGTTATAAATAACGATTTATAATAACTTTCGATAATTTTTTTTTTTAGTAATTTTTTTACGATTAAAGGGCCTCCACACCGTACGATTCTAAAGAGTATTATTATGGCAATTTATTATACTTTATTTGTACAACGTTGTGTTTGTATGAGGTGTACGTGATTATTAGTGTTAGTAACCCGTATCATAAGTATACGGGGAGTCATTACACAGACCCGCGTGCACATGTCAGCTATCTATTTTATATGAAAAAAAATGTAATATCTTTCACTCAAATAGACTTTTTTAGTTCAATCAGATCGTCAAAATGAGTAAATCAATTTTAATTTTCAAAAACTATTCGAATTTTCCATGAAATTCACATGGGAATGATTGAAAAACTTTTTAAAAATTGTTTTTATTTAATTAGATATTTATGTTCAAAAATTTTGGAAACTTTAAATGGTTTTAATTATAGTATAAAATATGAAAATGAAAAATGTGACTTGATCATTCGGCTAAGTAATGAAATATACGTTATATACGTTCTAAAAATTGTTATTGGAATACGCCTTGTGCCGCACTGTTTGAATTAGAATGAATAGTTTTTGGCCAAAAAAAATATGGTCGTGTGAATATCGAAAAAAGACAAATTCAAACTATTTACTAGAATTCTTAATTATTTTATATTAAAGTTAATTTGAGAATATTGTCCTCAAATCGTTTTAAAAAAGGTTATTCGTATACCTAATAATTGAAATTGCGCCTTTTGTATTAATGTGTACCTGGCACATGCCCTCTTACCAGGGTCAAAGTACGACTTTACCTGGTCTCTTTCTTTTGTTTTCATGAAAGAAGTACCTATTAGGGAGGCACAGGTTTTAAATAGGGCTAAACATTCAAGGCTTATTGGAATTTTCCTGGAATGTCGGTGAGCAAGTACGCGACTGCTCCTATTTAACTCATTTTATTAAAGAAGTTATTTCCAGAAAAATCAAAAAACATAATTATAAAACCAAAAGATCCATTGTTTCTCACAATATTTAAAATTTATCCAAAATAATGCGGTTAGATTACAGGACCAAATAATATGCCACCATGTGAAGTTTCATAAAAAAACACATGTATAAATTTGTTTAACTAAATAATTTGATAAGTTTATAGTTCACCATATTAACAAATTAAGTTAAAAAGTTAACAATAATAACATTACTTTAACGTATTAAGTAGTTGATGCACATCCTTGATAATCACGACGATATATGTTTTAAAAAAACAAGTTTGTGTAAAACTGTTAAAACGGACTTATAAATTAATTTTAAAACCACTCAATTAATAGAAGATAACATTTTGGAGGGAATTGCATTCTGGTTTTATATTCTGAGCGTAGCGATGAAGCTACTTATTTTTAAAATGTATTTATTAGAATTCTAGTTTTTTAATACTTAGTTAATAAACTAAAAACAACTCTGAAATGTCGTCTATTGCACATTCAGTATTTTATTAGTATACAGTGTATATTTGGTATCAAATAATACAAGCAATAGGGATTGTTATCGTTCAATTACTGTATATTTGATTTATTTTTGCATTATTATTACGATTTGTGACGTTCAGAGGATGCTATATACCCATTTTAGCGGTATTAAAATACGTTCGTTTTCTATATAACTACATCTATCTCTTAGTAATAGCAGAGTCAAATTTTATAAAAAATATAAAAGATGAGAATATTTACTATGCTGTAGCGTAGGGTTTTTTTAGTTAAATTTTTTTTTTTAAATTTTAAAATTTCACGATTTTTAGTCACGGATTTTAGGCTTTCAAATAAACATATTGAACAAATTCCATGCTCGAGCACAGTAAATAATCCCATCTTTTTTATTTTGTATATATTTCGTCTCTCTGGAGGAGAGAAGTTGTAGTTATAGAGCGTGAACGTGATTTCTAAAAAAATATAATGATTAATCAACAATAAAAAAAAGGTACTGACACATGACTAATCTCTTAAGAATAAAATACTATATTACATTGACCTGCTTTAAAAGTTTTGCTTAAACACATTTTTACCACTGAAAATCATTGGTGTGGCATCCTTTTCAAATAATGTAAATTCATTAGTATAATATAAAGTTATCTTGCCTCACCGTGTACTGTTTTGTTTCATCTGTAGGCGTTTCTCTGGCTGACGTTCTTGTGCTCGACGATAGACTCGCATCATCAACGACAGACCAAGCTGACGAAACCTTACAAAATGTTGGCTTTTCTCCCGACAGAAGTCAAAAGTCACTTTATGGGTTTTAAACCTTTACTGAGGGCTCTGGTTGCAAGAGGACACAACTTGACGTTGGTATCACCGTATTCGATCGGCGAAACGTTGTCGTCGTACATTCACGTACAAGTAGAGCCGAAACCACCGTTTGGTAATTGGTATTATTTTGAGCACATACGGCATAAACAATGTGACATCTAGAATTATGGAGGTCAATAAGAAATAAATCGTACGAGTTATCGAAATTAAATTGTATACCTACATAACATAATTTTTTTCAGAAGATTTAAAAAATTACATCACTTATTAAATAACCATGTATTTCTATATATATATTTCTATATGCATATACCTACATTTTGAAGAGGAGGATTGTGAATATTTGTTGTGTGCAAGAAACAAAGTGGAAAGGGGAGAGAGCAAGAGAAATTGGAGAGGGGTATAAAATCATATATTCAGGAAGAACTAGTACAAGGAATGGGGTGGGAGTGATACTAGAT